>CM074307.1:7453200-7640700 GCA_037194245.1 Opsariichthys bidens | reverse complement strand
TCACAATTCGGACTTATAATTCAATTTGGACTTTATAATTCACAATTCGGACTTATAATTCACAATTCGGACTTATAATTCACAATTCGGACTTTATAATTCACAATTCGGACTTTATAATTCACAATTCGGACTTATAATTCAATTTGGACTTTATAATTCACAATTCGGACTTTATAATTCACAATTCGGACTTTATAATTCACAATTCGGACTTATAATTCAATTTGGACTTTATAATTCACAATTCGGACTTATAATTCACAATTCTGACTTTACAATTCACAATTCTGACTTTACAATTCACAATTCAGACTTTATAATTCACAATTTGGACTTTATAATTCACAATTCGGACTTATAATTCACAATTCTGACTTTATAATTCACAATTCAGACTTATAATTCACAATTTGGACTTTATAATTCACAATTCGGACTTTATAATTCACAATTCGGACTTATAATTCAATTTGGACTTTATAATTCACAATTCGGACTTATAATTCACAATTCTGACTTTACAATTCACAATTCTGACTTTATAATTCACAATTCAGACTTATAATTCACAATTTGGACTTTATAACTCACAATTCGGACTTATAATTCACAATTCGGACTTTATAATTCACAATTCGGACTTTATAATTCACAATTCGGACTTTATAATTCACAATTCGGACTTTATAACTTGTAATTCTGACTTTATAATTCACAATTCGGACTTTATAATTCACAATTCGGACTTATAATTCACAATTCTGACTTTATAATTCACAATTCGGACTTTATAATTCACAATTCTGACTTTATAACTTGTAATTCTGACTTTATAATTCACAATTCGGACTTTATAATTCACAATTCGGACTTTATAACTTGTAATTCTGACTTTATAATTCACAATTCGGACTTTATAATTCAATTCTGACTTTATAACTTGTAATTCTGACTTTATAATTCACAATTCGGACTTTATAATTCAATTCTGACTTTGCTTTCACAGTTGCAAGTTATCACAATTCTGAATTTATAATTCAATTCTGACTTTATAACTCACAATTCTGACTTTATAAGTCAATTCTAACTTTATAACTCACAATTCTGACTTTACAATTCACGATTCTGACTTTATATCTCGCAATTCTGATTTTATTATAACTCGCAATTCCGACATTACAACTCGAAATTGTGAGTTTATATCTCACAATTCTAAGAAAAAAAGTCATAATTTCGAGATAAAAATTTGCAACTACCTTTTTTATTTTTTTTTGTTGATGGAAACAAGCTTCTATATAAAGTGGTTAAGATGTGTGTTATTTGAATAAAAATGTATCGTTTGAGTTGCAAATTTGTCTAGTTGCGTGGGACTCTAGATACGCATTTTTGCATTTACACAATGAAAATTGGACAACTAGACAACTTTGCAACTTTGTATTGTGCAAAAGTTTCCAAGTTTATCAGCCTTGCATGGATGACAGGAGTAAAAAAAATCATACTAGTCTAGGAATAATCATATTTTCTCCTTCATAGGCGATAAGGTGTGTAACAATCCCTTGAGACTAAAGATATAAAACAGGAACTAGCAACTGCCAAAACCCCCCATACACAGGAAATGAGCTTCATGGCTCAGGAGTTCTCTTTTGCAGGTGTCCTAATATATCTGCAAAAGTAGAGCATTTTTAAGTTATATTTTGTGGCTTTTTTTTTTTTTTTTTTGGCTAATATTTGATAGGGCAGTTGGGATTGTTCCCTGCAGTGCTGTTGCACTATATGTCAGAGCACGAATCACGAGACTATAGCTCCGACAACAGAGCTGTTTTAGCATAAAAAATGTTCTAAAATTATCATCACATTTATCAGCTTCAGTTTTGAGACGAGAACAGGTTCAGTAAGTAGCGTTCTTTTCATAGTCAAACAAGATTGAAAGAGTCAAACGTTTCACACGAAACCTAAATAAAGGTTTAACATGGGACAAAAAAGGATGTGAAACTTTCTTCACATATTACTAATAGTGTCCCACAAACAGATATAATGAAGGTGATAAAACATTATGCAAAGGAAGAAGTTAAAAAAAGAACAAAAAGAAAAAGATTATACTTGATTTAGTGTCTTGTGTGGATTGTTTCTCATGGTATTTCTCCTGTTAATGATTAAAAACCGTTGTTCCTGAATATCTCCGTCTTTGTGCTCGTATGTAACCAGCAAGACTGTAACACTAGTAGTGTAGAGTAGTGTAGTTGTTCAAAAGAGCCAAAATTAGACAATGTAACACATTTATTATCATGCTTTCCCAATGGAGACAACGGGAGAATTAGTACTTGTACAGACAAAAATAAGCGCAAGACAAAAAATAAATGTAAACATCGGTACGCCATACACAACGCATTAAGATTAGATGACAAAGGGATGCGCAAGTTGTTGCTGTTTTGTTTAACAGCTAGGGGAATTTATTATTCAGTAAACCGCTCTCTAAAACTAACTAGTATTGTGTAATGAAAATGAAAATTGCCCCATGATTTACCCAAGCCATCCAAGCAGTAGGGCTGTGCTCAGAA
Source organism: Opsariichthys bidens (assembly GCA_037194245.1). Classification (NCBI taxonomy): domain Eukaryota; kingdom Metazoa; phylum Chordata; class Actinopteri; order Cypriniformes; family Xenocyprididae; genus Opsariichthys; species Opsariichthys bidens. The sequence goes on along the minus strand of CM074307.1, from coordinate 7,638,139 downwards.
TATCGATACAGCGATATATGTGCGTATCGATACAGAGTCTCGTGCTTTTAAATGTAGCCAATCACGTGACGTCAATTGGAGCTAGCAACGCAAGCAGCAGAGCGAGACGTTCAAAATGGATAAGAGGATTTTTCCACCGCCGACAAAAGTAAAATCAAAAATATGGGAGAATGCCAGACAGTCAGACATTAGACATGAGTCATGCGATATACAAGAACTGCAAAGCAAAAGTTAAGTAAAACGCGATTATGCGATCGCCTGATTTAATGCATAATCAGCCAAACGTCCGCATATTTACGCGGGGGTCGCATTTTTTCAAATACGCTGCACTTGCCGATTTCAGCAAGCAAAATATGCGGGGCGAGCATGATTTCATAATGCTTGTATTTTTTCGTTGCAAAAAAGTCTCATATATCTTAGCAGAGAGTTGAAAAATGTTGCGTTGACTTCACACAAGTAAAGCGCCATTATTTTTCCCCTGTTGCCATGGGAACCTTATGAAGTGACGTAATTACGCAACGTGAACATCATCTGCAAACCCCGCGGTGAAACCATGATGAAGCACGCAAATCATTCTCATTTACCAACAAAAATAAGTGCAAAAGACCGCGCGAAGCAGTTTCCTGGTGTGTCACAATGCAGTGGGGGCAAATTATTTTGCACTCCGTGCAACTGCGTGTCGGACCGCAGACGGAAGTTGACGCTGGAAAACCACTTTGCCACCGCCAAACATTTGAGGATGGTTAGTCAATGTTTTGTAAGTTTGAGCCGTGTGTTAATTAAGGTCTGAAACCAAACAGAATGAGAACTTCAATATTCTGTGATTTGGTATGCTTGTTTATCATAGGAAGTCATAAGAAATGACTATAATTGTCATTTCAGTTGCTGAGGCAGTGACTTTAAAAGCAAAAGGAAGACTCAATCTAAGCTTTTTTGTGAAAATGTTTTATATTTCATTTAAAACAAAATTGTTTTTCAGTTATCACAACTGTTATAACACTGATTATTCAATAAACACATTATTGTTACTAAACTCTACTCTAAGAAATTTAAATTCCAAAATGAACCATATCGTGATGCGTATCGTATCGTGACATTCTTGGTGATACACAGCCCTACCAAGCAGGATATGACTTTCTTCTTTCAGACGAATACAGTTGGAGAAATATTTTAAAAATATCCTGGCTCTTCTAAGTGTTATAATGGCAGTGAACGGGGGGGGCCCGATTTTGAAGCAAATAAAAGTGCATCCATCCATCGTAATAATAATCCATACGGCTCCAGGGGGTTACTAAAGGCCTTTTAAAGTGAAGCGATGGGTTTTTGTAAAAAAAAAAAAAATATCCATATTTAAAATTTTACAAACTAAAATAACAGGTCGTTTTGCGTCACAACCCCTGACGTGATGTATGACGCAGGATGCAGGAGTAGCGTAAGCGTGCACATTTTTTGCAAATCAAAAAAACAGAGCTGTGTAACAATCACAAGCTCCTCTTCTCTTATATGGAAATCCTCCGACATTTCTCTTTAAAAATGTCTAATTTTAGACTTCTAATTCACGACCGGTGTTGTGTTATGTTTTAAAACAGTTCCCCCATTCATTGCCATTATAAAGCTTGGAAGAGGCTGGATATTTTTAAATATATCTCCTGAAAGAAGATAGTCATTTACACCTAGGATGGCTTGAGGGTGAGTAAATCATGGGATATTTTCATTTTTGGGGAAACTAACCCTTTAAAGTACACAAAGAAAGCCAATGCTACCGCTTGCTAAAGAACTAGAGAATACACGTTTACTACTAAATGGCTCGAAATCTAAGACGTTTTAGCAGGTGATTTGATGATTCAAAGAATGCCACAGTACCTTCATGGCCTCCAGCTGGGCCTGTTTGCTCTCGTTGGCCAATTGCAGCTGTCTCATTCTGTTCTCCATGACCTCCTGTTCAGCTTTTCTAATGTTTCTCTGCTCCTGGCGTTTCTGTCTGGATTCTCTGTGTCCAGAGGAAAGGCCTTGCCTTATGCGGACAATGCAGTCCTGGATGGCTAACACACACATGGGAAAATAACATACTCAGAAGAAGAAAGGGTGGCAGAGTTGTGGATATAAAGTACAAAAATTTCAATGTCATCGGAGTAGCCAAAGATATGTGATACCTTGAATCCACTCCTGTTTTGTCTTTTTATCCGATGCACTGATTTCAAAACTTTTGTCAACACATTTAATAACGAAGAGGTTTTTCCTTCCATCCTTGTCTGGTAAGGACTGCAAAGACAGAGCATTTTAGATATTTAAAGGCATCCAAAAATCATATATTCACCATTACATTGTTCCAAAACTCTATGTTGTCCTGCCATAGCTCTTATTTCCAGTCAGGCTTGCACTCAATTCAGAACATTTAAATGTACCACAAAAAATCAGTCAAAAAATTAAAAAGTGCTAAGTTTGATTACATGGAATTGTAAAAGATTTTTTGCTAATAACAACTTAAATTTCTGTCCTCCTCTCTCAAGGAGACTTCATATGAGCTACTGTTATGATGTTTAGCGGCTTTTTTGACTTCCACAATACTCATTTACTTTATTATCTGGAAAAGGGCAGCTTGAACATTCTGCTAAACATTTGCTTTCATAAGCCAATCACACAGGGTTGGATCGACATGAGAGTGTGTAAATGATGACAAAATATAACTATTGCTGCGTCCCAATTCGCAAACTATCCACCCAAAATGGTATTCGAAATGATGTCCGTCCCAATTCATACTATGTTGAAATGAGTATCTTAAAAGTGCACGGATGCTCTACTATTTACAGTGGAAATTCAAAGTGTAGACTTATGCACACTAACATTACCCACAACCCATTGCACTTTAGAACTATAAACACGTGTAAAAATGGATGTGCAAGAAGGTTTAAGTGATTAATATTCAATATCCAAATATTTAATCTGCAACAACATTGTGAACTTTTTTAAAGATGTGTGTATATCTTTAAAACTCAACTTTGAACAACAAATACTACAAAACAAAACAAAAATCTTCAAGGTTTTACCTCGACACAGCAGTTGCGGTCAAGCGATATACATCCCTTCTGCTCTATTAGGTCTTCACTCACATAATAGGATATGTAGTTGAGATGGAGCTTAAACCATCGCTCTGTCCAGTTCTTCCTTTTATGGCCTTTTTTCATCATATAGCCCTTTTTGAATGAAAAAGATAGCAAGATTTGTCAGGGATATCTGTTTCTTTCTCCAGTGTTCCCTGGCTAGTCAGTGGTCTTCGCATAATTAATTTAACTAACGATTTTTAAAGACCGGACAACTGAAGACCTGGAATGCTCATATTAAAATACATTAAAATATCAGTTCACTTCAGAATTAAAATCTCGTGATTATTTACTCACCCCCATGTCATCCAAGAGTTTCGTGTCTTTATTTCTTCAGTCGAAAAGAAATTAAGGTTTTTGAGGAAAACGTTCCAGGATTTTTCTCTGTATAGTGGACTTCAGTGGGGTTCGACGGGTTGAAGGTCCAAATATGCAGCTTCAAAGGACTCTCAGCTGAGGTCTTATGTAGCAAAACGATTCGTCACTTTCTAAAAGAAATAAAAATCGAATACTTTTTAACCACAAATGCTCGTCTTTCACAAGCTCTGCGATCCACCATGTATTATTTAATCACTTTGGAAAGGTCATGTGTGACGTAGACGGAAGTACCGACCTAGAGTTTACAAATCAAACGGGCAAAGACTAAGTGAAACGTCCTTTACCAAAAAAAAAAAGATAAAACAACAATGTTAATTTTGAAGCTCGAGGAGAAAATGAGTTTTTCGGTACTTCCGCCTACATCATGCGTGATCGATCTTTCCAACGTGATTACGCAAAGTCATGGATGCTAGTGCAAGACGAGCATTTGTGGGGGTTTTTTTTGAAAATGACCAACTTTTCGCTAGATAAGATCATTATTCCTCGGCTGGGATCATGTAGAACCCTTTGAAGCTGCATTGACACTGCAATTTGTATCTTCAACCCATTGATAGCCATTGAAGTCCACTATATGGAGAAAAATCCTGGAATGTTTTCCTCAAAAACCGTGATTTCTTTTCGACCGAAGGAAGGAAGAACGACATGAGAAAATGATCAGGAAATTTGAATTCTGAAGTTAACCAATCCTTTAACACAGACTCCTACCTGCTTAATTACATCCAGCACAAGTTCTTGATAGACCTCATTGATGGCCATGGAGACGGTCTGAGGGTTTATGCCCTTGGTGAAATGCCCCATGCCAATAAGCTCAATCAGCTCCCATGCGTTCATATGATGTTTCTTTGCACTGAGCCGAATTTTGTAGTCTTCAAATCTGCCCTCGTTCCAACTGCAACCCATTGCTGCCAACAGCTTGCGCAGGAAGTACTCAAGCTGTTACAATACAGAGATACCTCATTATTTCCACATAATTACAAATATATATATAAAAATAACTAAGATTAAAGTACTAGAACCAACCTCCTCAGAGACAATGTGCAGCGGATATTTATCCTCAGACAGGAAGTTGAAGATACACCACAACTTAAAGGTATCACTGTCTGAGATGAGCAGATTCTTGCTGGAGATGTGCTTTGGAGCAGACAGAGTCCAGCACATCTTATTCAGCTCCATGAAGTCAAAGTTGGGCTGGATCTGTGATTCAAATATTAAGAATGACTCAAATATAATTTAGGGCTACAATGTCAAATCTTTTCTGCAGAATTCATCAGTAGAGGCATGAAGATTGTCCAACCGCTTATTCTAGAAAGATAATACCAGCTGGCAAGTAAGGAATTCCGTTGCCTGTGAGCTTCAGTGTGAACATGAACATGGTTTTGATGAAAGAATGCCACAACTGACCAATCAAAATCAAGTACTGTATATTTATATATTTAATGACCTTTCTTAGGGTGTTGTTCAAACCAAACATTAGAAATGGTGCAGAAATACTGTGTGAGATGTGTTAGAATGAGTATCACAGAAACTGCTGATCTCGTGGGATTTTCACACAGTCTCTAGAATTTAGAGAAAAGGGTGTAAGCAACCAAAACACATCAAGTAAGTGTCAGTTCTGGTAACAAAAATGCCTTGGTGAGAAGTCAGAGAAGAATGGTCAAACAGGTTTGAGCTGACAGGATGGAAACAGCATTTCTGAACGCACAACACATCAAACTGTGAAGTCGAAAAGCTGCAGAAAAGCATAACAGGTTCCACTCCTGTCAGTTAAGAACACGACAAGAGACTGAAACACGTCATCGTGAACTGATGGCATGGTTAAGTGTGGGGGAAAACAAACCATACTGCACGGCCTTAAACATAAAGGTCCCAAAAAAATTTTTTGTTTTTGGCACCGAAGCCATATAACATGAAAATCCTGTCATCATTTACACACATTGTTCCAAATCTGTGTGAATTTCTTTCTTCTGCTGATATTTTGAAGAATATGGGAAACCAAACAGTTGGTTTGACTTCCATAGTATGGACAAAAATACAATGAAAGTCAATGAGTCCTATCAACTGTTAGGTTACTGACAGTCTTCAAAATATCTTCTTTTGTGTTTAGCAGTTGAAAGAAATTCAGGATAACAGAATTTTCATTTTTTGGTTAAACCATCTCTTTAAAAGAACCTTTTTTTTTTCTTACATAGTCCAGTTGCTTTGCTGATGTAGACGCAGTATTACCGTGAAGAACATTTTAATAATCTAAATAACTTTGTTCAAATAAAGAACATGTTTGGAATGGAAAAGCTCCATGGATGTTAAAAGTTCTTCATGGAAGCATCGATGCCGATAAAGAACCTTTATTTGTAAGTTATTTGTTCATTCACTTCTAAAATGAAAATGTATAGAAACGTCCAGTAGATTTGACAAAAAACAACAATGAATAAATGCAATTCACCAACGAATCTAAATGTGTATGTTTACAGCATATTTTAGCTAATGTATGTAAACACACACACACACACACACACACAAAAACTTGGAAACCCAACGTGTCGTGTGTATGTGTGTGTGTGTCTGTGTACTTGTACAACTATCTTTGTGATAACCAGTTTAAATTTCAGACCATCACAGTGAGGACAAAGACATTTTGACCAGTCCTCACTTTCTGTGACCCGTTTAAAAGCCAGTTTGAGGGTCAAGATTTTAATAAGGTTAATATTAGGTTAAGGATAGAGGTTCAATAATGAATGTACTCACACTCACAAAGATTGCTGTACAAGAATGCGTGTGTGTGTGTGGGGGGGGGGGGTATTCCCTACGTTATGGGGACCAAATGTCCCCACAGGTATAGTAAAACTAGTAAATTTTGATCTTGTGGGGACATTTTTTTGGTCCTCATGAGGAAACAAGCTTATAGAACATACAGAATGATCTTTTTTGAAAATCTAAAATAGCAGAACATTTTCTGTGATGGGTAGGTTTAGGGGTAGGGGGGCAGAATATACAGTTTGTACAGTATAAAAACCATTACGCCTATGGAATGTCCCCATAAAACATGAAAACACAACATGTGTGTGTGTGTGTGTGTGTGGGTATTCCCTACGTTATGGGGACCAAATGTCCCCACAGGTATAGTAATACTAGTAAATTTTGATCTTGTGGGGATATTTGTTTGGTCCCCATGAGGAAACAAGCTTATAAATCAAACAGAATTATGAAAACACAACATATGTGTGTGTGTGTGTGTGTGTGTGTGTGCATCCATATACCTCATCAGCAGCAAACTGAACCCAGAGCTAAAATATGAATTATATTAATAATATAACGCTAGATGATATTACATGAGAACTGATTTGCCTCCTGATGCTGTGGCCACTGAGAATGATTTCAGTTTAAAATCAGCATGAACTCTCACACTGAATTTAAATTTGAAACACTCACTGAAGTGACTACTTCAACCCATTTTCAGGAGACAAAACATCAATATGTGAGTAACAAGTCTCATGCCCTGTGAGTCATAAGTGACGGCTCATGGACATCAACTTCCCTACACTCCTTTAGTATTTTTCCCATGACATTTTTTTTTTCAATTTTACATATTAATGAATGACTTCATCCATTAAAATATAATCGTGACATAACACGTCATGAATATGAAGGAGGCTTTATGCATGTTTATGACAACTGACATGATTCTTAATTTGCTCAATTATGTCATTTTTAATGCAAAGATGACATTGTTTGAGATGTCTCTGTTATGACAACTTGACATAACCCAATACATCATAACCTGTCAGTATCTTTGTCATGTCAACTTGACATTACCAAGACGTATAACAGCCTCATGAATATTTATCTTGACCTAAACTACAGCGGTACTTAAAAAAGGAATTATGAAATGAAAAATATTCATGACACTGTTATAAAATTGTTTGACGGAGTTTTAACACTTAAACTTATTTGTATAGTCTGGCGTTCGATGCCATGTGAGAGCTGCTTTCTTTTACTGTTTTATTGTGTCTTAAGTGTTTTTCTTTTATGGTGCTGACTGTTTGTATTAACGAACATGTTTTCTTTTTGTATGTACAGCACTTTGATAAACAGTCGTTGTTTATCGCCTTTTAAATCGCCTTTTAAATGGCTTTTTAAATGGCTTTTTAAAAAGCGTTTTAAAAAGCCATTTAAAAAGCCATTTAAAAAGAGATTTAAAATGATTAACAAATTAATTTTTTTAAATTTTCTATTAATCTACGTTTAAAAACGGGAATTAAATAAACAGCTTTAAATACGTCTATTTATTTGCCTATTTAAAAGTGATTTATTTATTTACATTTTTATGTGTGAATTATTAAATGAATTAATTGATTCATCGTTTTATTTTAATGTGGCACTCCTGGTCCTCCATACATGTAACTACGTCACCTTAAAGAGTTACCTAAAAAATATCTAATGAGCATAACTATTTCTGAGCCTTGGTATTTTGTATGTTTGCCTTGATGACAGGATCATTTTTCATTAAACCAAACAGCATCTTGTGCTTCAGTGGAACAGCCTGCTCAAAGAGTCACATGATCAGTGAACAAAGTGACCAATTTGATTAGAAATAGTACAAAATCATACATTTCTGACCCCACGGAATGTCTTGGTACAGAAAAGCAGACAGATATAAAAAAAAAAGAATGTGAGTCATGAAAAATAAGGTCTAGATAATAATAAACGTCAGTTCTTAAAATAGACACAGGCTGGCGAGAGATAGGCCGATCCCATACGATGTATATCGTAACTCATTCATGGGGCTTTAACATCTGATGGGACAATTTAATCATGCTATTATTGTCACTTGAATAGAACTGGAGTGATACAGCACTGCAGCTGTGCTTTGATAAGAGACCGTGTTTTTGTTACCTTATTGAGGATGAACATGTTCAGGTATGGCATGTAGCCTTGTGTTGACACTGGTCCTTCATCGTCATCTTTAAAGTGCTCCTCCAGGGCTGAAATGTTATGAGGGATTTTCAGGACGGTGCACAGGTTGTGAGACAGCACCTTTAGAGAGACAGACCGCAATGAGTTCAGAATGCAAAAAAGGATTAAAAGGGCTTCATTCGGAATTCAGAAACCCTTGTTAACAGCGACACCGGTGGCCATTAAGTGAACTGCAGCCAGCAACTGTTTGAATAAGAGGGGGATATTAGCACTTCTTCAAGTCGGACACACCTAATGTGATTCAAGGTCATGATATACAGATCAGTTCTTTTTCATTCTATAATATAGCGGCTACTTTCTAAAAGCCGCTGAGAGACAGGGACTGCATTGGTGACACGTAAATAAAATATCAATGAGGCAAAAAGTACTTCTGATTGCTTTTCTTTTTATTGCACACTGATATTTCGACAAAGAAATACATTGTCCCTGCTCACCCCGTCTCCCTGCCGTTAATCAGGGAACAGGTGACTAATATTCCCATTCTTACACAACCATGATCACATGACTTGTCATGAATCCGTTCCGTCAACTTCCACTCACTTGCCACCAGAGGTCGCCCTCCAATATCATGGACTCTCATACATGGACATCTCCCAGAATCTCGTCACTAATCACGTCTCCAGCTGATTCTCATTATCCCACCATATTTAAGTCCAGCGCACACACACTTAGTTGCTAGGTCTTGTTTAACCCATAGTGACATTTCCAAGCATTCATACCTGTCTAGTCTACCTGGTTTTGATTCTGCCTGTCTCCTCGTCTGTTGATGTTTACCTGCCTGCCTTTTGACCTATTGCCTGGATTTATACAACGAGTCTGCCTGTTCCCTGCCACTTCTGTTTGCTGTCTGATTGACCATTGCCAGTTTGACCACGTTTTGTTAATAAAGCTCGCACTTGGATCTCACCCTGCTGACTCATCATTACATGACTAAAGCGAAAACCCATTAACACTTTCATGTCTACTACATTCACTTAGAAGTAAAACGTCTGTGAAACTATAGTTTGAATCAACTCATTTTCTTTGCATGACATTATCCATTATCCTGAACATTAAGCGTTTGTTTCGTGTGTTAAATAATCTCTCGCTTTTCAAAATTTAGGATTTTCCTGGCAAAAACATCCCTAGCCCTTTACATAAAAACAAGTCTACAGGCTTTCAAGGAAAGACAACGTAGGAAGTTTTTTTAAAGGGTTCATGAATTGAACATGAATTGAAATCTAATTTTCCCTGATCTTTTGACGGCAGTTTGATTGACAGGCGATCTGACCAATCATAACCCCGAAACCACAATTTTGTCTGACAAAGCAGTCATGGGAGTTAGTGGATTAATGTCTGTGAACTTGAACTTGAAAAATTGCGTTTGAAACAACATTCCTTCTGATGTTCATTCATGTTTATTTGATGCTATAAATGAACTGAAGAGATGATCGGTTCACGAGGAGCTACAGCGATCTGTCACGACACATTAAAGAGACACTGTACGCTATTTATTTTTTAAACTTCTTTAAAAATTTACAATATTAAAATACGAAACTGTTTCATATCCTCTTTGCGCATTTTTCACTGCGTGAGAACATGATGTGTGGCATCACAGCGGCACAGCAACAGTAACTAAAGTCGGCGGGTCTTTGCGAATGGTCAATTCTGGTTACTCGAAACATCGTAAGTCATCCTTTTTAAATCAAAGCAGAAGTTTTGTAATAGCAGGGCTGTTGAAAATTATTTTAATGAGTAAAACTGCGACCCAATCGTAGCAGTGGGCGTTTACTTTCAAGTCTTGAATGCGGAACGCCCATCAAAACAGTGTGTTTCAAAGAGAAGGTCAAAAACAGGATCTTGATAAACATTATAAAATAACAGAAAAATGCATTTGCAATAAAAATGTGATTTCTACATGAAAAGTCTTACATATAGTCCCTTTAGGTGAGGTCAAAAGTTTACTTGATTTAATTTATGCTCATTTATACTTAAAGGCCTGGAATTGAATATGTAGATTACGTAAATTGTGTACACTGTTCATGAAACAATTCAGTCAATATTGAAATGTTTAAAGTGGATAGAAAAAGCAGATAGTGTATATATGACAGTGCTGTTTGTATAGAAGATAACGTTGATTTATTTAGCCATAACTGATTTGATTTTATTGAAAATATTTAAAAAAGAAAAAAAAAAGATTGAGGGTGTCAAAACGTTTTGATGAAATTTATGTAACATCCAAATGATGATCTGATTTACTTCAGTGCACATATTTCTGCACACACCCACAGTTCTGCAACACTGATCAAGCGTTATTCAGAAACCAGTAAACAAATTCATGCGCCTCTTTCGCTTTTATTATACAGGTCTAATATTATCCTCTGCAAATATCCTAAACCTAATGTTCATGCAATTGCCAATCATTAGTAAATCATCTGTATGGACAAACTTTCATGTTTAAGTGGACAAACAACTTTCTTAATACACGGAAACTAGTACTCGAACAGGTGCGCGCGCTGTGCTCGCTGTAGTAGTTTTTCTAAGGTTTGCTTACCTTTAACTGGGATTTGGATACTTTCCCGTTTCGGTCCACATCCAGAGCAGTAAAGGCGTACCAGATGGGTTTGAGTATTTCGTCCCGGGATATCATGGTTAAATTCAGGGAAAGATGTGAGCGCGCGCGTGTAGAACTGCTCCTCTTCACTCAGTCAGTCAGCGCAACACGAGCGCGAGTCACGTGACCGGCACAGCTTTGCATATACATGGGCTGCAAATAAAACCGTGATTTAAACACAACTTTATGTGTTTTTCGTCTTTATTTTCGCGTTTTCGGGTTCAGACCTGTTTCATATGAACATTCAGTCATTAAACTGTCGTAGTTAAATATAAATTACAGGAAATCCTTATTAAAAACTATACATTACACTAGTTTATTCGATGATTCCGGTCGAAGCTTTATTCCTAACAAGACCGTCAGTTTATGTTAAACTCATCTTAAAACTCTTAAGTTCCTTTGTGATATATTGTAAATCAATAACAAATTGATTGGTAATGGCAGCGCCTATGTTACCGCCCTGTTGAGAAAAAACAACAACATTTACTGGTTAGGTATGTTTTGAAACATGGAAGCTGGTTTAAACTGGTTTATGATGGTCCTTAGCTGGTTTGAGCTTGTTTATGCTGGTCCCTGGCTGGTTTGAGCTGGTTTATGATGGTCCTTATCTGGTTTGAGCTTGTTTATGATGGTCCTTAGCTGGTTTGAGCTGGTTATGCTGGTCCTTGACTGGTTTGAGCTGGTTTATGTGGGATCTTTGCTGGTTTGAACTGGTTTATGCTGGTCCTTAGCTGGTTTATGCTGGTTTGTGCTGGTTTAAGCTGGTAGCTCCAGCTCAGGACCAGCTCTTGAGCGTAAACTAGCTAATGACCAGCTAGGAACCAGCATAAACCAGCTAAGGACCACCATAAACCAGCTTAAACCAGCATATGCTGGTTTTTTCAGTGCGCATAATATTTCTCATAATGAAACGTGGTCTAGCAGCGAAACCTTGGTATGGTTACCTCCTCAAAAGACTTCAATTTAGCATCTTTTTACGGCATAATGACATACATAGCACATGTACGTCTGTGTCTGCTAAAGAGCACTTAACCTGGAAGACATCTGGTGTGTACAAACATCTGATAAACCTCTTAGAACAAGCAGATTTACATACTTCTAAGTCTAAATCATAAACAGACATGCCCTAAATGTCTATTCAAACGTCGGACATCAACTGTAGGCCCTGGGTACTACCTTGAATTGTTTGCAAAACTACTGAAATGTAAAAGTATTTTCCTTTAGAGCAAGTAGGCTATTTTTAAGCAATGGACTGCTGCACAATCTCATCTTCCTGGAGCAAAAAGAGCTAAAAAATATATATATAAATAAAAATGCTGAGGTTCAGAATGCAGCAGACTTTAGTGGTTTGTATGGCTTTGGACATATAAAAGATTTTGCCTGAAATCTATTTGAAAGTGTTTTTTTTTTTTTCTCACTGTATAATCGCTTTTTTTTGTCTAGTTCATGATAAATGGTTGTAAAGTTGCAAATGACTTTTTTTTTAAAGTACAAAGGTCTATTCCATGTGTTCCCTCAATTAATATGATCTCATAAAAAATACATAAGTTTTAAAAAGCTTTTTTTACAATAGTTTAACATTGGAATGCAGTATGTCACAGCACGGGTTTTAACTGTGTTCCTTAAAACAATGTTCAAGAGCTGTTATAAATACCGACTGCATTCACTACAAGGCAAACCCTTGGCAACAGAAAACATGTTTCTGCAAGACAGTCTTAATCTACAAATAGAAATGAATGCAGAAGTGTCAGATATTATCCATTGAATCATGTCGTGCGTAAACGGCATTTAAAACATCCAAAAAGACTTTTCAGGATTGTCTGCACCGCATTCCATGGAAGAAAAACGCCACACAAACTATGGTGTGTTCTGGGGAAACACCACTTCTACTACAGATAGTTGTTAATAGTCCTGAAAAACAAGTCTTGTAAACGATCTATAAACAACCATAGGAATGAAGTCAGAAGAGTACGAGAAGGAAGTTCTATAGTTTCATAAAAATAATTTCAAAGACAAAGAGACTGTTGACAGACTTTTCCCCTTGAGTCATCTTAAAAACAAGTTCTACAAACTGCATTGTTTTCCAGTTATTTCATTTTCATACTCTTTACAGTTCTACAGTACTGAGTGCAAGTTCAGTTCAACCACAGTGCCTTAACCACGTTTCCTCTATTTTTTTGCTTACGTACCGTAAATTGTATAGTCCAAAAAATTTTTTTTTTGCAGTTGCCTCAACTTATTTTTTACTAGTTCATTCTCTTTCAACTTGACGCATTAAAACAACAGATCCCCATAATAAATATGTGGAGACACCACTCTTAAAAGGCTAAATGGATGATTCGCTACTGTCCATCTTGACTGTTGTTTTCTCTTTTTCTTCTATCAAATCAATGTTCTACGGTGGCCCAGTAGTCCACAGCACAACAAAATTCAAAAGCAAACATAAGTTCACAACACAATGAAATCGGGCCACAAGACAACGGAAGTGCTCCCGACCACTAGGGGGCTCTCAGAGCTATAGAGTCAGCAGTGATATCAATCATAGACATAATAAATACACGTCTATGATATCAATACCACGATTAGCTTTAACAGTATGTAGCCACTGTATATCGACATGCATTATTAATTTAAAATTTCTTTTTAACCTTTTTTGGGGGAATTGGCAGACGTTCCCTTCATGATGTGCCGTGGTAGCGTGATTCATATTATCAGCATAACACTTTGAATGAAAAAAATGAACTGAACGTTTTATTAGTAAGCAATAAGGTACTCGAGGCGAGTGCTGTATCGTGACTTATTCATAGCCTCGAGTACTTTATTGCTTTTAGAAAACGGTTTCCACACAATATAAATATTAAAGCCAAAAATGAAGTAAAATCCGTAAATGCCTTCCTTCCGCCGTAAAAAAAACAGTCCCGACAGTGAACAGCAATAGAAGTTACATAATTACGCCATTAGATGGCGGCAAAGACTGTCTTTATGAGTGTGTCAGTCGGTAGCGAAGACTTTTACTTTGAAAAGATTGAATTGTTGTGAACACGGAACAAGACGCAACTGAAAAAATGCTTTATCTAGAGCTGTCAGTCACGGGAAAACCTCTAAACTGTTAAAGGACAAGAAATTGCAGCGGACATTTAAACATTTTTTTTATGATGAACATAGGACTGACCTGAAGGGAAATGAATGCAAGTAATAAACTCACTCACTCAATCTCTTCTACACAATACAGTGAGCTTCAATGAACAATATCAATTGAGAACAAACTGTTTAAGAATGGTGTTGCGAAGTGAAACACAGAACCGTTGGGTGAAGCGGTCAAACCACAGCTATTGACCAATCAGAATCAAGGAAAGTAGTTTTATAATTTGTATTATGTTGCTTTAATGTCAGAATGGCATGAACCCCGTTCTCTTCAGTCAAAACCATGTCATAAATGAGAAAACACCACAACACATCCCGTTCATCTTTTTATTTAAAAATGCAAACAGTTTTCTGCCTTTTAGATATCTTTATCAATGAACAAAATCTGATAAAAATGTTATCATAGTGCACAGTTTGACCTCTGTACAACGGTGGCGAAAGAGTAATTACAAAAGTTCATCATTCGTTCATGGAATCACTAGTTACACTAAATACTGAGTCATCTGAAGGTGAAGGTAGTTAATTGGCCAGTTCTGTTTCTCCTCCCTGTAATGAGGAAGCTATCCTCAGAGCCTCTTCCAGCGAAGTCTGTTCATTGAGCTACGAGACAGAACACAACACCAACAGTCAATAATATATACATATGCCCAGCTATTCAGATAAAGATCAAGGAGGAAAAATATTTTTGCTAACTATGATAATTAAGCTAAAAGTAATTGTAAAGAAAATTTAAGATAAATAACATTAAAAAACTATAGGCACGACTAAAGGTTGGGACTACGAACCACAACTTTCAGATACAATTTGTTTCCTTCAGCTCAGAAGTAATGGAATCGATGAGCCAAAACATTATGACAACCTGCCAAATATACTGTTGGTCCTCCCCACGCTGCCAAGAGCCCTGAAGGTGTCCTGTGGCATCTGGCACTAAGACGTTAGCAGCAGATCCTTAATGTTCCTGTATGTTGTGAGGTGGAGCCGCTGTGGATTGAACTTGTTGGTCCAGCACACCCCACAGATGATCAATTGGATTAAGATCTGGGGAATTTGGAGGCCAGGGCAACACCTTGAACTGTTGTTCCTCAAACCATTCCTGAGCAGTGTGTCAGGGTGCATTATCCTGATGAAAGAGGCCACTTGTGTTGTGACACATTACCGTCATTAAAATTTTATGTGACCTTCTGTTGGCTCGGACCAGAGAAGTTAGCCTTCGTTGCCTTTCTGCGTCGATGAGACTTGGGCGCTGGTTTGTCCCTCTTTGGACACTGTTGGGGAGCAACACACAAGCCTTCCCGTTTCAGAGATACTCTGACCCAGTCGTCCTACCATAACAATTTGGCCCTGGTCAAAGTCACTCAGATCTTCATTTGTCCTGCATCCAACAGAGTGATTACGAGAACCGATTGTTTGCTTTCCATCTAATCCACCTAAACTTTAAAGGGGTCCTTTTCGATTTCACTTTTTGAACTTCAGTTAGTAATGTTGCTGTTTAAGCAGAAACGACATCCGCAAAGTTACGACGTTCAAAGCTCAATGTGAAGGGAGATTCAATTCAACGCAGGATTTGGCACATGGACGGCACATGCTGAGTTGAATCAACTTCAAAGGAACTACATAAATTTATCCACTAACCGTTCAGAAACGTCTAAAAGTTGCAACTTCTCTCCATCAGTGTCGATTCCGGTTTGAACAACGTAAGCCTGAACACTGTTACTGACAATCCTCATTCACTGCGTGAGATTCTCCAGCTTTGTTGCTGTTGAAATGAAGCGTGAGCTGTTTAAGCTCCGCCCTCTTCTGGAAAGGGGTCCGGGAGCTGCAGCTCATTTGCATTTAAAGGGACACACAAAAACGGCATCTTTTTGCTCATACAAAAATAGGAGTAAATTTTACAAGCTTTAATAAATGATCAGTGGGGTTTTTTTGAGCTGAAAATTCTGGGGCAAATCTTGTAAAAGGGGCATTATAGGTCCCCTTTAATATGTGGCCTTGTTATGAGATTTTAACGATAATGATATTTGCTTCACCTGTGACTGGCTATAATGTTTTGGCTCATCAGTGTATCCATGCAACCTTCAAAAGTCAATCAGATGAAGGTATCTCAGTAGAAAGGCTGTAACAGCTTTTGGACACAGCCTATATGATTCTTGAAAACAGGCATCATAAACTGGCCAACTTTGTAAATGGTTACAGAGGAAAATCACACAATACCAGACTTTTGTTCAGAACAAAGCTAATTCACACTGCCAACCAACATCAACAGACACTTCATCCGGAAAGTGAAGTGACGTGTAGCCAATTATGGTGTCTCATACTCGTAATTTGTGCTCTTCATTTCACCCATACACAGCAGTGAGTATTGAACACACACACCCTGATTTATTTTGCGCCCAGGGAGCGATTGGGGGTTAGGTGCCTTGCTCAAGGGATCAGAGATAGTTGATTATTATCACCTACGTTTCCTACCGATGCTCAGACTCGAACCCGCAACCTTAGGGTTACAAGTTTGACTCTCTAACCATTAGGCCAGAACTGATTTGTCAGATCAGTGGTCGCTCGTTCTCATCCAATGAACGTTCAGTTGGCATTTCTCAAGTCATGGAATGTCTGAGAAGTGATTTACTGAAATTTGGTGATTGTCCACGTTGGTCAGCGTCTAAACTATGTACCTGTCTGGTTGTTATGAGACATGAAAAGAATGTGTTCTAAAATTGTCTCAGAATATTACGTATGTTTGATATCTAAAAAAAAAATCATATGCGATTTTCTTTGAAATTTGTCAATTCCGACTAAAATCTGCAGAATGGCTGTGACTTTCGGAAACTAGCATCAACTCCTCCGACTGTAAATCTGGCAAAGCTCTGAGCAAATGTCACGTAGTGTATTCCAGCCTTAAGTGAACTCTACCTGAACAGCAATCTGTGTGCCGTTAGAAGTAGCCAGAAGTGTAATTGGGTGTGCTGATAACCCATCGTGTGTGATCCTGGAAGATGTTAATTCTGGCATCATAATCGTCATCTGGAGAGAACAGTAAATAATACATAAAAATAGTTCATATGATCAGTTTATAGATTTATAGATATTATAGCGGGCCAAAACCTGGAAAAGAGCCATTCTGGTTCCATCGTCCTAGGTTTTTTGAATGGGTGGTAACATTTTAGTTTAGGGTCTAATTCTTACTATTAACTAGTTGCTTATCAGCATTGCGTATTACTAGGATATTGGTTGTTTATTAGTACATATTAATGCCTTATTTTGCATGACCATATTCTACATCCCTTAATCCTACCCAATACCGAAACTTAACTATCTAACTAACAATTAATAAGTAGTAATTAGGAGTTAACTGAGGCACAAGTCATAGTTAGAACTGGACAGTAAACTAAACGAATGGGTTTTCGTTAAATGGCTGATTTGAGGTCTGTGAGGAACACAAGCTCAAGGTATCTTCACGTTTTATTCAACATTAAATACATCAGTAATGCCCGCTTGTGATTTTTTACTTGTCTTGAAAATAGCGACTCTTTTGTCCACTTTCACAGCCTCATTGTGTTTAAAATCACGCTGTTGCAAACCACTCTAAATCAAACTTTCAGGGAAAATGTTTTTAAATAAAGACTGACATAGTTATCAGAAGCATAGTGAAGTCAGGTGACCATGGTGTTGCTTGTTTATAGCCTACGCTTTGCTTTTTACTTCTGACGATTGTATTTCTGCTTCAAAATTCATAAGGTTAGAGGGAACTAGAGTGATGCTAATTTCCTCATTGGCCTACAAAAACATCATCACTGCAGAGCTCTATATGCACACAAATCAGCACTGGGCAGAATATAGTCTTGTGAAAATTAGAAAAGAACATTTTGTGTGTTTGCTGGAAATGAAAACCCCCACAGATGATTATCTGCTTTTACAATACCCAAAAATCCGACACACCTGTCCTTCAGTCCCATCCTCCGAGACCATAGTCACTGAATGAGCCTCTCCTGAAGACAGCAAAGACTCAGTGGGTGGGAAGGTGATCATACTGCCATCTTGTGTTACCATTGTGATTGCATTTCCAATAGCCTGTTGAAAACAGAATTTCATGTATTATGATTAACTTCTGAATTTGCTGTAGAAGTCTATGGCAGCCAGTGCTGGGTCGTGACTCATTACAAGTAATCTGGATTATGTAATCAGATTACCAAAAAATAAATATTTGTTTTTAGATATTTTGTATTAAAATATTCATAATGAGACTTGATTACCTGATTGCTTGATATTCACAAGTTGGCAGTGAATTACTCATAATTCATTGTTTGTTGCTAATTCTTATTTTTTATCTGTTAATTATTCCTTTCTTAAAAAAAAAAAAAAATTGCTATATATGTTCAGAAAGGCTTCTAGTTTTGTAGAATAGCACACACAGACAGACCATTAGACAAGCGGCTATTTTTACACTGAAAACTGAGAGGCCACACAGCAAAACAAACAAAAAATTGAATCTTTATTTTACTAAAGGCACAATATGTATGTTTTTCACCTCTAGGGGTCGCTAAACTCTTCGAAACAATAGCGTAGATTGATGACGCAGTGAAATCATTGAACTTGTTGTCATGCCGATGGATCTAATAATGTTTATGGATGAGTGAATGCATGTTTTTAACATGACTGTGGTGAAGCAGGGCGGGGCCGAAAATCACGGGCGCGATTATGAGAGACGGATATCAGTGTCACGCACGAGTCCGAGGGGATTACTATCATACTAAACTGCATTTGTTGAAAGTTGTAATGTTATTCTGTGTATTAGTTTGTTGACTATATGAGACTGAACAGTGAACTACTGATGATATTCTTACATTTCAACATGTTGAGCTATATAACATTGATTAGTCTTTTGTAGCCGTCGTTCGTTTACGTGCAAGAGCGCCGTCTCTGTCAAGTCGAAGTTTGTCGCAAAGCTCACGCCATTTCGGAAACGCCACACCGATATTGATCCTCGTTTTATTCCTATTTTTGTCCCTAAGTTTGCGTGCCATGGTCCATAATGTTTGATCGAAACAACAACAGTGCGCCGCTAGATGTTACGCAGCTGTCCGTGTCTGTTGCCATGGTTACTATGCAGTACAAGCGGAAACCAGGGACAACGCAGATATTACGTCACTGACAGGCGCAAGTGACAAGAGAGCACTGTTTAAAATTGTAAATTTCTCTGAATTTATATAAATATATAACACTGTGCAAGCGGTTTTGGGATATTTTAATATGAAAATCTTACATATTGTGCCTTTAAGAGTTATAATTGTTTTTATTTGATCATTTTTATGATTTATTTATTTAACAGCTTTTCATCAGTTTACAAAGCCCCCGTTGATGCTTACAAACCCCCAGTTTGCGAAACACTTACAAAAATGTAATGTTTAGTGTACTTTTTATACAAAAAATAGACTACATTTTCTTTCTCTTTGTATTTTTCATATTATTATGAAAGATTATCCTATTGAAATCAATGTGATAAATGGGTTAGGTCAAACGTATTCAAACAGTAGTTCGATTATATTACTTAAAATGTATAATGTAATAGATTACGATTATATAATATATCATTAAATACTAGGGATGCACTCGGTATCGGCCAACATATGTTTAACAAATGTTATGGATATTTTTAAATTTGTCCGACACATTAAAGTTGATAAATAATGGATTATTTCCTTCAACTGAGACACTTCAGAAGTGCACTGTCCACCATGATGGCTTTGAATTGCTTGAAATATGATTGAAATCACATCAAAAAGGAAACATCAGTTAAGTGTAATAATTGTATTACAATATTGTATTACAATAACATTATAATTGTGTGCTTGGGACTTGGCTTTTAATGGTGAAACATTTGTTTAATGGTGAAAAGGCTTTCAAAAATTATATTAAAAATGTTTAGATTTATTGGGCAAAATATCGGTTATCGGCTTTCAAATGTAAAGAATTATCGGTATCGGCCAAAATCGTCATATTGGTGCATCCCTATTATAATTTTCATCATGTAATTTGTATACTGTAATAGATTACAATCTGTAAACAAACTACCCAGCACTGAAATTATTGCACAAAAGGTTTTTATAGCAAGGTTTGAAAAGTCACCTGACCAAATTTGCAGTCAGTCTTCCAAAAACCCTCTAGTGCAACTTCAAATGACCAAGTACATTTTAGCATCCGCTGACTTTTTTGTACGTCGTGTTAAACAGAGCACTACACTTTAATTGGTAGTCGAAAGCATAAAACTGTAGATGCAAACCTGTGATGCTCCATCTTGTGTGATGAGAGTTACATGCTGTTGTTCCGTGACATCAGAGATTTCAGAAGCCATTTCAGGACAGGTGTCCTCACACTTCACAGGACTAACACTCAGGGAAGGGTCATCTATAGCCTCTGAACACAAAAACAGCCCAACTCCGCTCATGAAACATAATCAAAATCTGACCGTGAGTCTATGATGTGAGTATTTATCAAAACCAACCTGAAGGAGGTTCAAAGTAGCCCTCCGACTCCTCTTCTATAGGCTCAGAGTCATTGTGTGCTGTACGTTTGTGCATGACCAGTGTGGATATCTGCTTGTACGTCTTTCCACAGTGGTTG
Organism: Opsariichthys bidens; assembly: GCA_037194245.1. Lineage (NCBI taxonomy): Eukaryota > Metazoa > Chordata > Actinopteri > Cypriniformes > Xenocyprididae > Opsariichthys > Opsariichthys bidens. The sequence continues at coordinate 7,617,337 of CM074307.1, read as the reverse complement.
CACTTGTACGGTTTACAGGGAGTGTGCACTACATTATGTTTGTATAGACTCGAGTACTCAGTGAATCGCTTGTCACAACCAGGAACAGTGCAAACATACGGCCTCTCTCCTGCATGTAATAAAGGCACTGGTTAGAGTTGCATTCATAGTTACATTTAGGTTAGATTAAATGTTACAAAGAAAGAGTTTTTTTTTTCCCCCTGAAAATGGAAATTCTGTCATTATTTGCTCCGCCACACGTCTTCCCATATCTGTATGACTTTCTTTTTTTCTTTTATGAAAACAAAAAATTTTTGGACACTTAAAGAGATAGTTGACCCAAAAATGACAGTTTTGGCACTATTTACTTACTCTCACGTCGTTCTCATGTCAAATTTACAATAAGAGCCCATCAGTTAATGCATTAATAAAAATAAGTACAGAAATACCATTAAATAATATTAACAAATATATGGGTTGAGCATAATAACATTATTAACATTAACTAAGATTATAAAAATGCTTTATAAGTATAAATGGATCCTTATTGTAACGTTTTAACAAAATATCTTTTTTTTTTTTTTATGTGCCACAACAGAAACAAAGTCATACAAGTTTGGAACGACATGAGGACGAGTAAACGATGACAGCATTTGAATTTTTGGCTGAACTATCATTGTAATAAAAGGGAATGAGGAACAGAGTTAACAAGCTCCAAAATGACAAGAAGCACATTAAAAGTATAAAAGTGTTCAGGCTCAATAATCCAAGTCTTTTGAGTTCATACGACAGCTTTGTTTGAGAAACAGATTAACCATAACAGATCAGCACATCATTCAAAATTTCTCCTTTTGAGTAAGAAAGAAAGTCATACGGGTCTGGAACAACAAGTAAAAAAGATGACTATATTTCATTTCGAGGTGAACTACCCCTCTAAGGCTAAAGAGCAGCACACCTGTATGGATCCGTATGTGGTTCTTGTAATTTGTTGCGCTGGCAAAGGCCCGATTACAGCCTGGCTCTGGGCAGTGATACGGTTTCTCTCCCGTGTGTGTGCGAACATGCACCTTACAGATGTTTGAGGTAGTGAAGGATCGTCCACAGCCCGGGATAGGACATAAAAATGGCTTCTCTCCTTAAAAGAACAAAGGTCATTGGTAGGAACCCAAGTAATGTGGAGGTAGCTTGGTATAACAGTGCAGCTAATATGACTAATCTGCATATCGTCGCTCATCTCTGAAAGTAGTAATTAAACTCCAAAGTTGATTTTGAGGCTTTATATATGTCATTGCATTATTAACATTTTACAAATAACAAGCTCAAATGAAGTTTACGAGGTTTCTGACCATCGAATTTTGGACATATGTGTTTTGTCCGACATCTGAGACAGTAATATGTTTTCATCAACTTACAGGTTGTAGAGTTTCCTGTAGCTACGTGGGCGCTCGGTTTTTTTTTTTTGGCATTTGGCCATGTTACTAAAGATGAAGTGCTTCGCACAGACTATTTAAGCCAGTGTCGGCTGGCTATGACTCGAGGAATACATAAATACATATCCTCAAATACATCAAACATTATATATATATATATATATATAATATATATATATATATATATATATATATATATATATATATATAAGGCCCCATCATACACATGGTGCAATGTGACGCCAGGCGTGACGCAAATGTTTTTTGCTAGTTTCAATAGTAATGAAATTAAAAAATGAGATACAAGGTTTTCGCATGACAACGACAATATGAAACATCAATTTTAAACAGAACTTTTATCATTCTTGTATAATTCTTATGCATGCAGCGTTTTGTCTACAACTCAATACCATGGTATTTTACCAATGTTCTGTGTGTTTACTAGATTCATTTTCAGAGGAACAGATGGAAGATTTTAAGAAAGCAAAGAAAGTACCTGTGTGAATTCTGGTGTGCTTTTGAAGGTCCCCTGAGGTCTTGAAAGACTTTTTACAGTCCAACTCCAGACAGCGGTAAGGTTTTTCTCCAGTGTGTGTCCTGATGTGACTTTTCAAACCATAACCTAAAAGAAAATACACAAGTTTGGGGTCGGTAAGATTTTTTAATGTTTTGATATATTTATTTGATCGAAATTACAGTTAAAGAGTAATATTGTGAACAAATTGCTACGTAAAGGTCCTCTATGGTAACTTTTGGCCCTCTAGGGGTTAGAAAACAAAACTGCATGCATTTTGCGGAAGAACATTGTTTTGCTCGTGCTTTGGCTTTAGCGTGACCGTGTGAATGACTATGGTTATCATAGTGCTCATAAAACATTCACTTCTGGGCTTGAGACATATAAGCAGTTTATATGGAAAGGCTCTCAAGCTGACTAGCTGAAGACGTTACTGCAGTTGGACCCATTAACACGGTACTTCCTCAAAAAATAAATTCCAGCACAGTGTTACAACATCCATAACGCCATCTCCGAAGAGCCAAGCTAATGTTGATTCTTGTTTTATTACGAGTTCTGTCACGTTCTTTTTTGCCAGCAGACTCTCTTCTGTTCGCCGTTTGTTTTGAGCGGGTGATTCCACTCAGGTTTGAGATTTAGTGACTCCATGTCTACCTTTCTGGCTCGTTTTGTAAAGTAAAGCGCTATGAATACTTTGCGGATGCACAGTATACCTGCTAACATTATAAATACTGTTTTAATCAATTTAATGCATCCTTGCTGAATAAAAATATTAATTTCTTTAAAAAAAAACTTACTGACCTCAAAATGTTGATCTAGGACACACACAAACACACATACACACACAGAGTTGTGTTTTATGGGGATTTTCCATAGGCGTAATGGTTTTTATACAGTACAAACTGTATATTCTGTCCCCCTACCCCTAAACCTACCCATCACAGAAAATGTTCTGCTATTTTAGATTTTCAAAAAAGATCATTCTGTATGATTTATAAGCTTGTTTCCTCGAGGGGACCAACAAAAGGTCCCCCCAATGTCAAGATTTACTGGTTTTACTTACGCTGTGGGGACATTTTGTCCCCACAATGTATGAAATACAAGTACACACACACACACACAAACCCTGCTGAAGTGACTAATTGATTAAATGAAGTCTTTCTGTTACCTGTTGCAAACTTTTTTTCCACAGCCAGGTATGTCACAACAGTACGGCTTGTCGCCTGTATGCGCTCTCTCATGTACCTGGAAAAAACAAAACACGAGCATGATAATCATAATGCATTGCATTTATTGTCTATGGTCAATTACTTTTATTTACAAGCTGATAAGCTCACAAGCCATTACAACCTTAAGATGATTGGCAGTGGTGTAAAGCTTTCCACATCCGTCATAGTTACACCGGAAACATTTCTCCCCGGGCTGCTGCGTATTACGCCGAATTCCTTGACCCTGAAGTACGATCTAGAGGGAGGGAGGATAAACATATTTGAGCATCTCCTAGTTTGGCTATTGATATTTTTTTTATTTTAGATGGATATTATATTATAACCTGCATCTCCACAACACCATGAGGATCATTGGTGATGAGTTCAGAGTTTGCGTACGAGTCCATTTCCTCAATCTGCAGGAAAGAATTCAAGAGTGATCATTACACGTCACAAAAACGATTTCTTACCAACTTTGACAAATGATTATGCTAAAAAACTATTTACAATATGTAAAAATGTCAAAATCATGGCAAATACATTAGCACTAGTCATCTTTAAAGGGTACCTTGGTTGTATACTGCTCCAAAGCATTGATTGTTTCTTGGTCAATGGATGTGTCCGTCTGCAAATCTGCTACTGTGCCATTTGTCTGGATGGCCAGAATGGTGTTAGGCTGTGACACCTGAACAGCATGCTGGATGTAAGCAGTTGACCCGTCCTCTAACTGCACCGCCTGCAAGGTACTGGGTTCAAATGTTTCTGCAAATGCATTAATAAATATATAAAGCATGTTCAGCAGAATCCAATTTAAAATCTTGCGGCACACACTCTTAGAAAAAAAAATCCAGTGACGTTCTATATAGAACCCTAGGGTTCTTGACTTAATCTGAAAGAACCCCTTATTCCAGAAAGGTTCTACATAAGGAGAAATGTCTTAAATGATTGCATAAGACTGTCAAGGTTAAATACATGTTTGTGAACATAAAATGTCTGCAAGGTTTTAAAGATGAAAGTGCATGACAAATTAAAAAACTGCTGAAATGAGTCGTCAAGAATACCTGTCTCTCTTCCTACGTAACAATATAACAAATTTGCATAATGCCAGCCTTTATGCTTTATTGGCTGTCGGAGAATGACGTCCACTTTGACCTGCCCTCAAACACTGTTCTAGCTGAGACTTGGAAGAGTTGAGAAGTCGAGAAGATGCCGTTTTCAGCTCTGCGAAAGCAAATCCGCTTAATATGCATTTAAAATGGATGAAGACTTTGGCGTTATTAGTTATTGGCAACATGTTCTGTAATCGGTAAACAAATCTCAACAGACTGGGCAATCTGACCAATCAGAACAGAGGAGGCTCTTGGAAAAGAGAAGTTTAGAGAGTCTGAATCTTCAAACTAACCTTTTTGAGTCTTTGAGAAATCAGGCGATGTGTAATGTACATTAAGAGAAAAATTAAAGTGTTTTTTTGACCTTTGATGCACGTAAATCTGTTGTAGGAGACCTCCAAAACAAAATTAGGAACCTTTAAAATAACATAATTAAAGATTCGCTATAGAATTTTTTCTTTTAAGAGTGTAGCAAAAACAGGGGAAATGAAAAACCTTTTGCGGTGTGATGGATGTAAGCAGTAGTTCCATCTTCCAACTGCACAGTCTGAGCATCTTCCAGTCTTAAGCTTTCGTTACCAACAACATCACACACAGATGAGCCCGTCCAGTTATTTGACTCATCTAGTGAGCATATAATATGGAAAATTCAAAAAGAAACATTATTTGCATTATTAACATCACAAGCCCATTCATGAAATAATAAAAGCTAGATGACTTCCAGTGAAACTAATATGAAGATTGGCTACATAACAAGGATAGTACCTGCTTTTGGAACAGCAATGTGTTGCACATATGCAGAGGATCCATCTTCTAACTGGATCACCTGTCCTTCTACTAAATTGCTGTCTGGGGAAAACAATCAGCACTCAGTCAACACCTCACTCAAAAAATACCATGTCAACTGTGAACAAATATAAAGAGATTTTAAAAGGAAGTCACCATATACATACATATATATATATATATATATATATATATATACACACACACATATATATATATACATACACACTGCTTCTGCTCTGAACAACTCACCTGTTATCATCAAGTAAAATCTATGTACTATTAAACTTAACAATCATAAAGATATTAAATAAATATTACTCATATTGTCCCGATTGTCAGTTGAAGTGCCCGTAAAAACCACTTGAGGGCACTTCACTCCAGACACACACACACGCACGCACTCTCACCTTGGACTACACCTCCCACAATGCACTACACACACATTCACCCATTTCAGTATCGCACTACATTTCCCATGAACCCCTCGTATCTGAACTGATTACACACACGCCTGAAACACATCACCTACCACTTATAAGCACCATTCTCACACCACACCAACCGCAAAGTCTTGATTAGCTTACCACAATCATTTCTGAGCGTTATTCCGTGTCTTGTTTTCTGCCTGTCTGTTCCGGTTATTGATTGTTTGCCACCTACCTTGTTGGACTCACTGCTCTGGATTATTAGACTACTGTTAGCCTGCCGACTGCCTTCGACCTACCCGCCTGTGTACTGTTTATGACTCTGCCTTATCTCCGACATCCCTGTTTGCTATCGTCTGACACTGCCTGTTACACCATTCTGGGCTTCAATAAAGCCTGCATTTGGATCTCATCACATCATCTCATCATTACACATATGGAATTAAGTAAAATCTACTTTACTAAGTTATGTAAATTTAACAAATTTAACTTTTACTCCAATAATAAAACATTAAATTAATCCATGCTTTAAAAGGGTGTTCTTTACTTAGAAACATCTAAGCAAATAATACAGTAGATATCGTGTAGATATGTCTACATAATAGCAATAATGCGGCACTCACATAAACACAGAGACTTCAATACTTGGTACACAATACTCAATGATGGCAGCATTCTATAGGTCATTTTGAGTGCGAGTGTGTTTTTGAGTAGAAAATGAACTCCACATACCACAAAACCACAAGTTACTTATTAAAAAAAAAAAAAAAAAAAAAAAATCAACCTAATTAATTATTAATGCCCCAGTGCATGATGAGAACATCCGTATCAGAAAAGTTGAGTAGGTTTTTACATTAAAATGATATATTGTTGATATTTCTACACACATACATATACATATATATATATATATATATATATATATATATATATATATACACACACACACACATATATATATATATTAAAAAAATGTATGTATGTATGTATGTATGTGTGTATATATACAGTACTGTGCAAAAGTTTTAGGCAGGTGTGAAAAAATGCTGTAAAGTAAGAATGCTTTCAAAAATAAACTTGGTAATAGATTATATTTATCAATTAACAAAATGCAAAGTGAGTGAACAGAAGAAAAATCTAAATCAAATCCATATTTGGTGTGACCATCCTTTACCTTCAAAACAGCATCAATTCTTCAAGGTACACTTGCACAAAGTCAGGGATTTTGTAGGCATATAGTTAGGTGTATGATTAAACAATTATACCAAACAGGTGCTAATGATCATCAATTCAATATGTAGGTTGAAACACAATCATTAACTGAAACAGAAACAGCTGTGTAGGAGGAATAAAACTGGGTGAGGAACAGCCAAACTCAGCTAACAAGGTGAGGTTGCTGAAGACAGTTTACTGTCAAAAGTCATACACCATGGCAAGACTGAGCACAGCAACAAGACACAAGGTAGTTATACTGCATCAGCAAGGTCTCTCCCAGGCAGAAATTTCAAGGCAGACAGGGGTTTCCAGATGTGCTGTCCAAGCTCTTTTGAAGAAGCACAAAGAAACAGGCAACGTTGAGGACCGTAGACGCAGTGGTCGGCCAAGGAAACTTACTGCAGCAGATGAAAGACACATCATGCTTACTTCCCTTCGCAATCGGAAGATGTCGAGCAGTGCCATTAGCTCACAATTGGCAGAAAACAGTGGGACCCTGGTACACCCATCTACTGTCCGGAGAAGTCTGGTCAGAAGTGGCCTTCATGGAAGACTTGCGGCCAAAAAGCCATACCTCCGACGTGGAAACAAGGCCAAGCGACTCAACTATGCACGAAAACACAGGAACTGGGGTGCAGAAAAATGGCAGCAGGTGCTCTGGACTGATGAGTCAAAATTTGAAATATTTGGCTGTAGCAGAAGGCAGTTTGTTCGCCGAAGGGCTGGAGAGCGGTACACGAATGAGTGTCTGCAGGCAACAGTGAAGCATGGTGGAGGTTCCTTGCAAGTTTGGGGCTGCATTTCTGCAAATGGAGTTGGGGATTTGGTCAGAATTAATGGTATCCTCAATGCTGAGAAGTACAGGCAGATACTTATCCATCATGCAATACCATCAGGGAGGCATCTGATTGGCCCCAAATTTATTCTGCAGCATGACAACGACCCCAAACATACAGCGAAAGTCATTAAGAACTATCTTCAGTGTAAAGAAGAACAAGGAGTCCTGGAAGTGATGGTATGGCCCCCACAGAGCCCTGATCTCAACATCATCGAGTCTGTCTGGGATTACATGAAGAGAGAGAAGCAACTGAGGCTGCCTAAATCCACAGAGGAACTGTGGTTAGTTCTCCAAGATGTTTGGGCCAACCTACAGTTGTGTTCAAAATTATTCAACCCCCCAATGCTGTAAATGGTTTTAGAGAATTTAGAGTACATTTGTAATTGAATTCAGAATGAAATCCTACAAGGACTTCTTAAAGAAGCATATGCAACTAAAATGACATCAATTGGTTTTGTAATACAGTAGTAAATGTTTCTTTTGTGAATTCTTCATTGACACAATTATTCAACCCCTTAAAGACTACCACTCTGAAGAACAGAGGTCCATTGAAGTGTTTTCAATCAGGTATTGAAAGCACCTGTGGATGTCAGGGAGCAGCAATAAAGCCTAATAAGAACCAATTAGGCAGCTTTAAAATGACTGTGATACTCAGCTCCTTCTAGACATTTACTGGTGTGGTTACAAACATGGTGAAGTCAAGAGAATGGTCCAGGAAGACAAGAGAAGAGGTGATTACTCTTCACAGGAAGGGCAATGGCTATAAGAAGATTGCAAAGATGTTAAACATACCAAGAGACACCATAGGAAGCATCATTCGCAAATTCAAGGCAAAGGGCACTGTTGAAACGCTACCTGGTCGTGGCAGAAAGAAGATGCTGACTTCGACTGCTGTGCGCTACCTGAAGCGTAGAGTGGAGAAAAGTCCCCGTGTGACTGCTGAGGAACTGAGAAAAGATTTGTCAGATGTAGGTACTGAAGTTTCTGCTCAGACAATACGGCGCACCCTGCGTAATGAAGGCCTCCATGCCAGAACTCCCAGGCGCACCCCCTTGCTGTCTCCAAAGAATAAGAAGAGTCGACTGCAGTATGCCAAAAGTCATGTGGACAAACCACAGAAGTTTTGGGATAGTGTTCTGTGGACTGATGAAACAAAATTAGAACTGTTTGGGCCCATGGATCAACGCTGTGTTTGGAGGAGGAAGAACAAGGCCTATGAAGAAAAGAACACCTTGCCTACTGTGAAGCATGGCGGGGGGTCAATCATGCTTTGGGGCTGTTTTGCTTCTGCAGGTACTGGGAAGCTTCAGCGTGTGCAAGGTACCATGAATTCTCTTCAGTACCAGGAGATATTGGAGGACAATGTGATGCAGTCCGTCACAAACCTGAGGCTTGGGAGACGTTGGACCTTTCAACAGGACAATGATCCCAAGCATACCTCCAAGTCCACTAGAGCATGGTTGCAGATTAAAGGCTGGAACATTTTGAAATGGCCATCGCAGTCACCAGACTTAAATCCGATTGAGAACCTCTGGTGGGACTTAAAGAAAGCAGTTGCAGTGCGCAAGCCTAAGAATGTGACTGAACTGGAGGCTTTTGCCCATGATGAATGGGCGAAGATACCCGTAGCTCGCTGCAAGACACTTGTGTCAAGCTATGCTTCACGTTTAAAAGCTGTTATAACTGTAAAAGGATGTTGTACTAAGTATTAAGATTGAATGTCACTTGGGGGTTGAATAAAACTGATAATGATGTGAGCAGAGAAAAGACATTTGTGGTTATTTCATTATAAATGTTATGTTATATTTGTCTGACCTACACGTGCCTCTTTGATTTAATTGTAAGCAGGATGACTGAATGATCAAAATCAATGTCAAACCGGCCAAAACAATCAATTTCAGTGGGGGTTGAATAATTTTGAACACAACTGTACCTGCCGAGTTCCTTCAAAAACTGTGTGCAAGTGTACCTAGAAGAATTGATGCTGTTTTGAAGGCAAAGGGTGGTCACACCAAATATTGATTTGATGTAGATTTTTCTTCTGTTCACTCACTTTGCATTTTGTTAATTGATAAATATAAACCATTAACATGTCTATTTTTGAAAGCATTCTTACTTTACAGCATTTTTTCACACCTGCCTAAAACTTTTGCACAGTACTGTATATATACACACACCCACACACATATATATAAAAAAATGTATGTATGTATGTGTGTGTATATATATATTTCTGAGCATTCATTTCTACCAAACTTGAATTGAGTACTAAAATAGAATTTACTTTGTTTTTTCAATTCTTGCTTGAATTGTTTTTTTCTGTAGCTTAACTAATTGAAATAGTTTGATTCTCAGGGAGCACGTTACTGTTCTTCAAACGCCTACATGCAAATGTTTGATAGAAAATGCAGCAAGAATGTGCTCAATAATATCCAAATTTGCTAATTTGTTTCCTATAGACGGTGATGCTAAGCTTTACATCTCGGAATTGTCTCAGAACTCGTTGGCCAGGAGGAATCGTAACAGACATACCTTGAGGGTTGTGAGATATATATGCAGTGGAGCCATCTGATAAAGTCACAGCCTGCAAACTGACCGTGTCCATGCTCTGATCACCATCTGAATAATTAACAAGACAAACAGAGAGCGACAGATCATGATGACACAGCCGTTCAAATGTCTCTTATGCTGAACAAGGCTGCATTTATTTCATCAAAAATACAGCAAAAATTGTAATTTTGTTACAGTTTCAAATAACCATTTTCTATTTGAATACATTTTAAAATATAATTTATTCCTAAGACAACAACGCTGAATTTCAGCATCATTACTCCATTCTTCAGTGTCACACGATCCTTCAGAAATCATTCTAATATGACTGATTTGGTGCTCAAGAAACATTTCTTCTTATTATCAATATTAAAAACAATTGTGCAGCTTTATATTTATGTGGAAACCATGACACATTTTACTCTAGGACCCTTTGGTGAATAGAACATTTAAAAGAACAGCATTTATTAAAAATAGAATTTATATATATATATATATATATATATAGTCTTCACAGTCACTTTTGATAAATTTAAAGAATTAGTTCACTTCTGAATTAAAATTTCCTGATAATTTACTCATTCAAGATGTCTTTTTTTTCTTCACTTCAAAGGAAAACATTCCAGTATTTTTGTTCATACAGTGGACTTCAATGGGGTTCAATGGGTTGAAGGTGCAAACGTCAGTTTCAATGCAGCTTCAAAGGGCTCTACATGATCCCAGACGAGAAATAAGGGTCTTGTCTAGTGAAACGATCTGTCATTTTCTAAATAACAATAAATATATATATACTTTTTATTATATTAATGAAAATATATGTACTCTCGTCTTGCACTGCTCTGCAATCCACCATGCATGATCACATTACAAACGACGCAGGTGAAAGTACAGATCCAGTGTCTACAAACTGATTATAAAAAAAAAGGTGAACCAAAGATATCAAACGATTTTGAAGTTGGAGGAGAAAATTAGGAGTTTTTGCGCTACCGCGATACATCCACCTACATCACATGTGACCTTTCCAACGTAATTACTAATGTGCGCCGCATCGCAGAGCAATATGAGCATTAGTGGTTAAAAAGTAAATCAATTTTACTTTTTTTTTTTTAGAAAATGACCAATTGTTTCACTAGACAAGACCCTTATTCCTCATCTGGGATCATGTAGAGCCCTTTGAAGGTACATTGAAACTGCAATTTGGACCCTCAACCTGTTGAACCCCATTGAAGTCCACTCTATGAGTAAAAATCCTGAACTGTTTTCTTCAAAAACCTTAATTTCTTTTCGACTGAAGAAAGAAAGACATGAACATCTTGGATGACAACTATCATGAAATTTTAATCCTGAGGTGAAATAATGCTTTAATGAATCCTTGCTGAATAAAATGATTAATTTCTTTCAAAAATACAACAAAAACCCAAACCTGTTGAATGGCACAGCTTTCCCTTTAATAAAATGTCAATGTCTAAAAAGAAATCATTTATAAAGTGCGCAGCTCTGACCTGCAATCCCCACAGCCTCAGTCAAGCAGAGCGTGACCTCCTGAGCGTCACCCTCATGCTGGAAATCTGCTGACTGATTTATCTGAGCCAGCAGCATTATAACCTAGGAGAAATCAAATGTTAGAGACACAGTATGATCACATTTAGCAAGAGTTATGGAAGTGTGTGTCTGGTCTCAGATTGTATACATGGTTAATTGTGTGACTAAATATGCTTATAAAATATTACAACACTTTCTTTAAAGGTACAGAAGGCTGATTGCACTGAACTTTCACAAAATAGTGACTCTTTTTGTTTTCCCTCAGTTGCAATGTCAAACTAAATGGAAATCCATTATTAAAATATTGCCCTTTTCCCCTTAAACATACAGCTACATACAGGTCAACATGGGAATAAAACACAACGCTAGTCCTTTTTGGTCTATCATGATATTTCTAGTTAGACTACTTCTCAAACCGAAGGCTGCATGTCAAGGCTGTCATGTCATCAAGCGACACTGAAGGCCACCTCGATTTGAAGGATCCTTGAAAGGCAGCCTTCATTTCGCATCCTTCATTCAGTTCATTTTGAAGGATGCATAATGTATCCTTCACAGCCTTCAACCATCCAACAATATTAGCACACATTTCAATTCAAGAAAAAGACGGAAAATGAGTCGGCATTGAGCTTGTATGAGCACATTAATCTTTAAAACTGTTCAATTTAAAGCTTGTAAATATAAAGATTTTTAAGTTTTATTTTTGGATAAGATATTGAGATATTCATACGCGAGGAGGAAAAAAAATATCCAAATTTTATTCAGAGGCCCAAACTGAACAGAAATATGCAATTTGGTGTACTGCAGTTGGGGAGTGACAAAATACAGATATACACTTCTTGCAATTCTAACTTTTTTCTGGAAAATTGCAAGTTTATATCTCACAATTTTAACTTCTTTCTTGCAATTCTACCTTTTTTCTGGAAAATTGCAAGTTTATATCTCACAATTTTGACTTCTTTCTTGCAATTCTAACTTTTTTTCTGGAAAATTGCAAGTTTATATCTCACAATTTTGACTTCTTTCTTGTATCTCTAACTTTTTTTCTGGAAAATTGCAAGTTTATATCTCACAAATTTGACTTCTTGCAATTCTAACTTTTTTCTGGAAAATTGCAAGTTTATATCTCACAATTTTAACTTCTTTCTTGCAATTCTACCTTTTTTCTGGAAAATTGCAAGTTTATATCTCACAATTTTGACTTCTTTCTTGCAATTCTAACTTTTTTTCTGGAAAATTGCAAGTTTATATCTCACAATTTTGACTTCTTTCTTGCAATTCTAACTTTTTTCTGGAAAATTGCAAGTTTATATCTCACAATTTTGACTTCTTTCTTGCAATTCTAACTTTTTTTTCCTGGAAAATTGCAAGTTTATATCTCACAATTTTGACTTCATTCTTGCGATTCTAACTTTTTTCTGGAAAATTGCAAGTTTATATCACACAATTTTGACTTCTTTCTTGCAATTCTAACTTTTTTCTGGAAAATTGCAAGTTTATATCACACAATTTTGACTTCTTTCTTGCAATTCTAACTTTTTTTCCTGGAAAATTGCAAGTTTATATCTCACAATTTTGACTTCATTCTTGCGATTCTAACTTTTTTTTTCTGGAAAATTGCAAGTTTATATCTCACAATTTTGACTTCTTTCTTGCAATTCTAACTTTTTTTTCCTGGAAAATTGCAAGTTTATATCTCACAATTTTGACTTCATTCTTGCGATTCTAACTTTTTTTTTCTGGAAAATTGCAAGTTTATATCTCACAATTTTGACTTCTTTCTTGCAATTCTAACTTTTTTTTCCTGGAAAATTGCAAGTTTATATCTCACAATTTTGACTTCATTCTTGCGATTCTAACTTTTTTTTCCTGGAAAATTGCAAGTTTATATCTCACAATTTTGACTTCATTCTTGCGATTCTAACTTTTTTTTTCTGGAAAATTGCAAGTTTATATCTCACAATTTTGACTTCTTTCTTGCAATTCTAACTTTTTTTTCCTGGAAAATTGCAAGTTTATATCTCACAATTTTGACTTCATTCTTGCGATTCTAACTTTTTTTTTCTGGAAAATTGCAAGTTTATATCTCACAATTTTGACTTCATTCTTGCAATTCTAACTTTTTTTTTCTGGAAAATTGCAAGTTTATATCTCACAATTTTGACTTCTTTCTTGCAATTCTAACTTTTTTTCTGGAAAATTGCAAGTTTATAGCTCACAAATTTGACTTCTTTCTTGCAATTCTAACTTTTTTTTCTGGAAAATTGCAAGTTTATATCTCACAATTTTGACTTCATTCTTGCGATTCTAACTTTTTTTTTCTGGAAAATTGCAAGTTTATATCTCACAATTTTGACTTCTTTCTTGCAATTCTAACTTTTTTTTTCTGGAAAATTGCAAGTTTATATCTCACAATTTTGACTTCTTTCTTGCGATTCTAACTTTTTTTTCTGGAAAATTGCAAGTTTATATCTCACAATTTTGACTTCTTTCTTGCAATTCTAACTTTTTTTTTCTGGAAAATTGCAAGTTTATATCTCACAATTTTGACTTCATTCTTGCGATTCTAACTTTTTTTTTCTGGAAAATTGCAAGTTTATATCTCACAATTTTGACTTCTTTCTTGCAATTCTAACTTTTTTTTTCTGGAAAATTGCAAGTTTATATCTCACAATTTTGACTTCTTTCTTGCAATTCTAACTTTTTTTTTCTGGAAAATTGCAAGTTTATATCTCACAATTTTGACTTCTTTCTTGCAATTCTAACTTTTTTTCTGGAAAATTGCAAGTTTATAGCTCACAATTTTGACTTCTTTCTTGCAATTCTAACTTTTTTTTCTGGAAAATTGCAAGTTTATATCACACAATTTTGACTTCTTTCTTGCGATTCTAACTTTTTTTCTGGAAAATTGCAAGTTTATATCACACAATTTTGACTTCTTTCTTGCAATTCTAACTTTTTTTCTGGAAAATTGCAAGTTTATAGCTCACAATTTTGACTTCTTTCTTACAATTCTAACTTTTTTTTCTGGAAAATTGCAAGTTTATATCACACAATTTTGACTTCTTTCTTGCAATTCTAACTTTTTTTTCCTGGAAAATTGCAAGTTTATATCTCACAATTTTGACTTCATTCTTGCGATTCTAACTTTTTTTTTCTGGAAAATTGCAAGTTTATATCTCACAATTTTGACTTCTTTCTTGCAATTCTAACTTTTTTTTCCTGGAAAATTGCAAGTTTATATCTCACAATTTTGACTTCATTCTTGCGATTCTAACTTTTTTTTTCTGGAAAATTGCAAGTTTATATCTCACAATTTTGACTTCTTTCTTGCAATTCTAACTTTTTTTTCCTGGAAAATTGCAAGTTTATATCTCACAATTTTGACTTCATTCTTGCGATTCTAACTTTTTTTTCCTGGAAAATTGCAAGTTTATATCTCACAATTTTGACTTCATTCTTGCGATTCTAACTTTTTTTTTCTGGAAAATTGCAAGTTTATATCTCACAATTTTGACTTCTTTCTTGCAATTCTAACTTTTTTTTCCTGGAAAATTGCAAGTTTATATCTCACAATTTTGACTTCATTCTTGCGATTCTAACTTTTTTTTTCTGGAAAATTGCAAGTTTATATCTCACAATTTTGACTTCATTCTTGCAATTCTAACTTTTTTTTTCTGGAAAATTGCAAGTTTATATCTCACAATTTTGACTTCTTTCTTGCAATTCTAACTTTTTTTCTGGAAAATTGCAAGTTTATAGCTCACAAATTTGACTTCTTTCTTGCAATTCTAACTTTTTTTTCTGGAAAATTGCAAGTTTATATCTCACAATTTTGACTTCATTCTTGCGATTCTAACTTTTTTTTTCTGGAAAATTGCAAGTTTATATCTCACAATTTTGACTTCTTTCTTGCAATTCTAACTTTTTTTTTCTGGAAAATTGCAAGTTTATATCTCACAATTTTGACTTCTTTCTTGCGATTCTAACTTTTTTTTCTGGAAAATTGCAAGTTTATATCTCACAATTTTGACTTCTTTCTTGCAATTCTAACTTTTTTTTTCTGGAAAATTGCAAGTTTATATCTCACAATTTTGACTTCATTCTTGCGATTCTAACTTTTTTTTTCTGGAAAATTGCAAGTTTATATCTCACAATTTTGACTTCTTTCTTGCAATTCTAACTTTGTTTTTCTGGAAAATTGCAAGTTTATATCTCACAATTTTGACTTCTTTCTTGCAATTCTAACTTTTTTTTTCTGGAAAATTGCAAGTTTATATCTCACAATTTTGACTTCTTTCTTGCAATTCTAACTTTTTTTCTGGAAAATTGCAAGTTTATAGCTCACAATTTTGACTTCTTTCTTGCAATTCTAACTTTTTTTTCTGGAAAATTGCAAGTTTATATCACACAATTTTGACTTCTTTCTTGCGATTCTAACTTTTTTTCTGGAAAATTGCAAGTTTATATCACACAATTTTGACTTCTTTCTTGCAATTCTAACTTTTTTTCTGGAAAATTGCAAGTTTATAGCTCACAATTTTGACTTCTTTCTTGCAATTCTAACTTTTTTCTGGAAAATTGCAAGTTTATATCTCACAATTTTAACTTCTTTCTTGCAATTCTACCTTTTTTCTGGAAAATTGCAAGTTTATATCTCACAATTTTGACTTCTTTCTTGCAATTCTAACTTTTTTTCTGGAAAATTGCAAGTTTATATCTCACAATTTTGACTTCTTTCTTGTATCTCTAACTTTTTTTCTGGAAAATTGCAAGTTTATATCTCACAAATTTGACTTCTTGCAATTCTAACTTTTTCTGGAAAATTGCAAGTTTATATCTCACAATTTTAACTTCTTTCTTGCAATTCTACCTTTTTTCTGGAAAATTGCAAGTTTATATCTCACAATTTTGACTTCTTTCTTGCAATTCTAACTTTTTTTCTGGAAAATTGCAAGTTTATATCTCACAATTTTGACTTCTTTCTTGCAATTCTAACTTTTTTCTGGAAAATTGCAAGTTTATATCTCACAATTTTGACTTCTTTCTTGCAATTCTAACTTTTTTTTCCTGGAAAATTGCAAGTTTATATCTCACAATTTTGACTTCATTCTTGCGATTCTAACTTTTTTCTGGAAAATTGCAAGTTTATATCACACAATTTTGACTTCTTTCTTGCAATTCTAACTTTTTTCTGGAAAATTGCAAGTTTATATCACACAATTTTGACTTCTTTCTTGCAATTCTAACTTTTTTTCTGGAAAATTGCAAGTTTATATCTCACAATTTTGACTTCATTCTTGCGATTCTAACTTTTTTTTTCTGGAAAATTGCAAGTTTATATCTCACAATTTTGACTTCTTTCTTGCAATTCTAACTTTTTTTTCTGGAAAATTGCAAGTTTATATCTCACAATTTTGACTTCATTCTTGCGATTCTAACTTTTTTTTTCTGGAAAATTGCAAGTTTATATCTCACAATTTTGACTTCTTTCTTGCAATTCTAACTTTTTTTTTCTGGAAAATTGCAAGTTTATATCTCACAATTTTGACTTCATTCTTGCGATTCTAACTTTTTTTTTCTGGAAAATTGCAAGTTTATATCTCACAATTTTGACTTCATTCTTGCGATTCTAACTTTTTTTTTTCTGGAAAATTGCAAGTTTATATCTCACAATTTTGACTTCTTTCTTGCAATTCTAACTTTTTTTTCTGGAAAATTGCAAGTTTATATCTCACAATTTTGACTTCATTCTTGCGATTCTAACTTTTTTTTTCTGGAAAATTGCAAGTTTATATCTCACAATTTTGACTTCATTCTTGCAATTCTAACTTTTTTTTCTGGAAAATTGCAAGTTTATATCTCACAATTTTGACTTCTTTCTTGCAATTCTAACTTTTTTTCTGGAAAATTGCAAGTTTATAGCTCACAAATTTGACTTCTTTCTTGCAATTCTAACTTTTTTTTCTGGAAAATTGCAAGTTTATATCTCACAATTTTGACTTCATTCTTGCGATTCTAACTTTTTTTTCTGGAAAATTGCAAGTTTATATCTCACAATTTTGACTTCTTTCTTGCAATTCTAACTTTTTTTTTTCTGGAAAATTGCAAGTTTATATCTCACAATTTTGACTTCTTTCTTGCGATTCTAACTTTTTTTTCTGGAAAATTGCAAGTTTATATCTCACAATTTTGACTTCTTTCTTGCAATTCTAACTTTTTTTTTCTGGAAAATTGCAAGTTTATATCTCACAATTTTGACTTCATTCTTGCGATTCTAACTTTTTTTTTCTGGAAAATTGCAAGTTTATATCTCACAATTTTGACTTCTTTCTTGCAATTCTAACTTTTTTTTTCTGGAAAATTGCAAGTTTATATCTCACAATTTTGACTTCTTTCTTGCAATTCTAACTTTTTTTTTCTGGAAAATTGCAAGTTTATATCTCACAATTTTGACTTCTTTCTTGCAATTCTAACT
Source organism: Opsariichthys bidens (assembly GCA_037194245.1). Lineage (NCBI taxonomy): Eukaryota > Metazoa > Chordata > Actinopteri > Cypriniformes > Xenocyprididae > Opsariichthys > Opsariichthys bidens. Next base: position 7,599,263 of record CM074307.1, on the reverse strand, counting down.
TTTTTTTCTGGAAAATTGCAAGTTTATAGCTCACAATTTTGACTTCTTTCTTGCAATTCTAACTTTTTTTTCTGGAAAATTGCAAGTTTATATCACACAATTTTGACTTCTTTCTTGCGATTCTAACTTTTTTTCTGGAAAATTGCAAGTTTATATCACACAATTTTGACTTCTTTCTTGCAATTCTAACTTTTTTTTCTGGAAAATTGCAAGTTTATAGCTCACAATTTTGACTTCTTTCTTACAATTCTAACTTTTTTTTCTGGAAAATTGCAAGTTTATATCACACAATTTTGACTTCTTTCTTGCAATTCTAACTTTTTTTTCCTGGAAAATTGCAAGTTTATATCTCACAATTTTGACTTCATTCTTGCGATTCTAACTTTTTTTTTCTGGAAAATTGCAAGTTTATATCTCACAATTTTGACTTCTTTCTTGCAATTCTAACTTTTTTTTCCTGGAAAATTGCAAGTTTATATCTCACAATTTTGACTTCATTCTTGCGATTCTAACTTTTTTTTTCTGGAAAATTGCAAGTTTATATCTCACAATTTTGACTTCTTTCTTGCAATTCTAACTTTTTTTTTCCTGGAAAATTGCAAGTTTATATCTCACAATTTTGACTTCATTCTTGCGATTCTAACTTTTTTTTCTGGAAAATTGCAAGTTTATATCTCACAATTTTGACTTCATTCTTGCGATTCTAACTTTTTTTTCTGGAAAATTGCAAGTTTATATCTCACAATTTTGACTTCTTTCTTGCAATTCTAACTTTTTTTTCCTGGAAAATTGCAAGTTTATATCTCACAATTTTGACTTCTTTCGATTCTAACTTTTTTTTTCTGGAAAATTGCAAGTTTATATCTCACAATTTTGACTTCATTCTTGCAATTCTAACTTTTTTTTTCTGGAAAATTGCAAGTTTATATCTCACAATTTTGACTTCTTTCTTGCAATTCTAACTTTTTTTTCTGGAAAATTGCAAGTTTATAGCTCACAAATTTGACTTCTTTCTTGCAATTCTAACTTTTTTTTCTGGAAAATTGCAAGTTTATATCTCACAATTTTGACTTCATTCTTGCGATTCTAACTTTTTTTTTCTGGAAAATTGCAAGTTTATATCTCACAATTTTGACTTCTTTCTTGCAATTCTAACTTTTTTTTTCTGGAAAATTGCAAGTTTATATCTCACAATTTTGACTTCTTTCTTGCGATTCTAACTTTTTTTTTCTGGAAAATTGCAAGTTTATATCTCACAATTTTGACTTCTTTCTTGCAATTCTAACTTTTTTTTCTGGAAAATTGCAAGTTTATATCTCACAATTTTGACTTCATTCTTGCGATTCTAACTTTTTTTTCTGGAAAATTGCAAGTTTATATCTCACAATTTTGACTTCTTTCTTGCAATTCTAACTTTTTTTTCTGGAAAATTGCAAGTTTATATCTCACAATTTTGACTTCTTTCTTGCAATTCTAACTTTTTTTTTCTGGAAAATTGCAAGTTTATATCTCACAATTTTGACTTCTTTCTTGCAATTCTAACTTTTTTTCTGGAAAATTGCAAGTTTATAGCTCACAATTTTGACTTCTTTCTTGCAATTCTAACTTTTTTTTCTGGAAAATTGCAAGTTTATATCACACAATTTTGACTTCTTTCTTGCGATTCTAACTTTTTTCTGGAAAATTGCAAGTTTATATCACAATTTGACTTCTTTCTTGCAATTCTAACTTTTTTTCTGGAAAATTGCAAGTTTATATCTCACAATTTTGACTTCTTTCTTGCAATTCTAACTTTTTTTTCTGGAAAATTGCAAGTTTATATCACACAATTTTGACTTCTTTCTTGCGATTCTAACTTTTTTTTTCTGGAAAATTGCAAGTTTATATCACACAATTTTGACTTCTTTCTTGCAACTCTAACTTTTTTTCTGGAAAATTGCATGTTTATAGCTCACAATTTTGACTTCTTTCTTGCAACTCTAACTTTTTTTCTGGAAAATTGCATGTTTATAGCTCACAATTTTAACTTCTTGCAATTCTAACTTTTTTTCTGGAAAATTGCAAGTTTATATCTCACAATTTTGACTTCATTCTTGCAATTCTAACTTTTTTTTCTGGAAAATTGCAAGTTTATAGCTAACAAATTTGACTTCTTGCAATTCTAACTTTTTTTCTGGAAAATTGCATGTTTATATCTCACAATTTTTACTTCTTTCTTGCAATTCTAACTTTTTTTCTGGAAAATTGCAAGTTTATATCTCACAATTTTGACTTCATTCTTGCAACTCTAACTTTTTTTCTGGAAAATTGCATGTTTATAGCTCACAATTTTAACTTCTTGCAATTCTAACTTTTTTTCTGGAAAATTGCAAGTTTATATCTCACAATTTTGACTTCTTTCTTGCAATTCTACCTTTTTTCTGGAAAATTGCAAGTTTATATCTCACAATTTTGACTTCTTTCTTGCAATTCTAACTTTTTTCTGGAAAATTGCAAGTTTATATCTCAGAATTTTGACTTCATTCTTGCAATTCTAACTTTTTTTCTGGAAAATTGCAAGTTTATATCTCACAATTTTGACTTCTTTCTTGCAATTCTACCCTTTTTCTTGAAAATTGCATGTTTATATCTCACATTTCAAGTTTATATATCTTTATATTCTCACAATTTTGCCTTTTTTCTCAAAATTGAGAATTTATATCTCAGAATTCTCACTTCTTTTCTCAATATTGCGAATTTACATTTCACAACGCTGACTTTATAACTCCCAACTGCAACTTTATATCCCGCAATTCCGTCTGAATTGTAAGATAAAAGCTTGCAATTACATTCATTTTTCACCTTACGTTCTTATTAGCATTCCAAAGTATTCTAAAGTAATTAGATTAAGTTACGAAACTTGGGTAAAAATAAAGCACGTATTTTGTAATCTGTAGTGAAATAAATGTTAAAAGAAACCTACCCAGCCCTGTTTATATGGCCAAAAAGTGAAAGACGAATCATGGCTTACAAGTAATTTAAATCAATAAGATCTTTATAACAGTATTATTACATAAAATGCATATAAATATCAGCTGTTACTCTATATCTCCCAATATGATGTCTAAGTAAGATGACATTTAAATGCTAAGGTTTTTTTGTGTGTGGGGGGGTGTGCATGCAAAACATATGATTGATGGATCATATTCGATTATCGATGCTCTCTCACATTTAACATGATTTTTAATCAAGTAAACCAAGCAAATTTCAAAGCAAAAAGACACGTGAACCACGACCTGACAGTTTTGACAATTTACTAAAAGGCTACATGAAGTATGAAGTAACTATCAGAATGCAGATTTTTAGAAATTCATGATTTACATATGATAAAGTAGGCTATATAAGGATTCGGATGATGCCAGTTGTGTTATAAAACATTCTTTATCACGACCACACTACACTATAAACCAGACGTGAAGCTTTACTTCCTTATTTCAAAAAGCTTTTGTCCTTCACATTTGCCGTGTTTTCTGCAGTCACCTCAGTAGTGCTGCTCATGTGTGACACCTATCATTTGTTCATAAATAAATAAATTGTTACAGTTAGGGTTAATCTAGCACGCGCATTCACATCTTTAACGTTTGAAAACACTCACACATGAAATTATGGGATGTGAACTGAAAGTGGCGGTTAGCCTTCCGCGATATCAAGCGTCCGACATGTAAACAAGACGTCGAGAAGACAGTCGATCGCTTACAGTCGATCAGTCGCTTACAGTAGTGTTTATAAACAGGGTTTATGCGAATCTGATTGTCAGTAGCTCCAATGTAGTGCATATCGTCTGATCGTTTACATTAATAACAGATGTGTTTGGTGTTTCGGACACTCACCTCTCTGATGAACCCCAATCTACCAGAAACAGCGCCCCGGATTAAATTATATGTTTATTATTTCCATATATCAAGGTCCCTAACATCGTGAAATGCAACGGTGTGTTTTGAATTGGTATATTTTCTTCGGTGGTCTCAATGTTAGAAAACCAGTGAGTGAAGAGGTCTATTCTGCCCCCTGTTGTTCAGGAGTGATCATGTAAAATAGCGTAGGCCTGTTTATTTTTGAAAAATATAGTCCCCATCGTCAAAAAATGTAAATAATTTTTTTTTTTAAATAAATAAATGAATAAATAAAAAGAACTAGACTTTTTAGACAAACTTTGTTGGTTTGAGAAAGCCAAGCCCGTTTAAATTAGTGTTAGATAAAAAATAATTTGGATATTGAATATTTCAAGAAACCCTTTGAGGTTGAGCAATGCAGCAAGAAATACAGGATCGATCCCGGGTGCCAAGAAATGAGACAGAGTGTAGTTCAATCATGGATTATAGGTGAAAAACAAGAAGTGAAACCATCCGTTTAGCAACTGGAAATACATATAAGGACATGATTACAATCACATGGTTTCTGAGTTAGTCTGAGGGGCAAACAAGATGAGACGATGTCTGGATATTTGTCCAATGGGACACAAGAAAAAGTCTCAAGTCAACAGAACACATGGTCATCAGTAGACAGGCACAAGATGTTTTGAACCTTACAATTAGTTTGAAAAGCTTGAAGTTTTTTAAGATTTGAGGTTTGTATAAGGAGTTTCAGTCAGTTTTAAAAGCATCAATTTTTAAGATTTTAAGGCCATGACTGATAAACAGATTGCTCTTTGGTTGCTATGGTATTCTGGGTGGTTGCTAGGGCATTGCTATGAAGTCGCTTGGCAGTTGCAAAGATGTTGTGGGTGGCTAAGGTCTTCATAGGCAGTTGCTCGGGTGTTTTTCAGTGTTTGCCAGATGGGGATGATAGGCAGTTGCTAGGGTGTTGTAGGTGGTTGATAGGGTGTTGCTAAGCAGTTAACAGGGTGTTGTGGGTGGTTGATAAGGTGTTGATATACAGTTACTATGGTGTTCTGGGTGGTTTTCTGGGTGTCTTTGATATGTAGTTGCTAGGATAATGTGGATGGCTGCTGGCATTGCAAGGCAGTTGCTAGGGTGTTCTGGGTGGTTGCTAGGGTGTTGCTTGTGGGTAGTTGCTAGAAGAGCTGCATGATTCTGGATAAATTGAGAATAACGATTTTTTTGTTTCAAATAGAGATCGATTCTCCCAATATCAATGTTAAAATTAATTAATTAAAATTATTATTATTTTTTTTTTTTTTAAATGGTTTGAATGAATGATTCAATGACTCGCTCATAAATTCTTCACTTGTTTCATTACTGGATGAATCAGCATTTTTGAACAAATCTTTTGAATCAATGATTCAATGACAAATCCATTTTTAACAGTCATTTGTCGCCACCTACTGGCGTATTTATGGAGTCGCTCGTTATTTGAAGCGGGATCTCCATTTTGATCGCTACTGTAAAAATCCGTTTTTCTCTGATCTATAAACGTTTATCCCAGTACTTCTGTGATCATTTGAATTAATGTAGAAATAACGAGGCCATACTGTGTAAGACTGTTACATGACAACTGTTGTATGCTCCGGTACGATTTTGTCAAAAGTTTAATAGACATAAAAGAATCGTTGTAATTTAGGAATACGATCGTGTGGGTGTTTGAATTGAGATCGCAATCTTTTAACGATTAGTCATGCAGTTCCAGTTGCTAGGCTAAGTAATTATTAGGGTGTTCTTGGTGGTTGCTAGGGTGTTGCTATGCAATGACTATGTTTAAAAAAACAAAAAAAAACAACTGTTCCTTGCTGGAATTTCTATCATAAATCGGGCCTAATGGAAATATACATATTTATAAATAATGAAATTATCTTATATGATTCTAAATTGATATAAAACAAAAACTAAATCTTTCAGAATACATTTTCCGACTGTTATGATTAATTGAATAAAATGGTCCTGTAGGGCACAAAGAAGGTTTTTTTTTAATCTTTGAGAATTTATCCAAAAGTCACATGATACGGTAAGGTTCCGAGGCGCCTTTTACACTAGTGCATTTTAGTTTTAAACCTATCATTTGATAGGTTTCCTCATTTGTGCATTTTACGCCAATCGTTTAAACTGCACCGGTGTTTTCGAAACTCGAAAACGGGACTTTTGAAAACGCTGCCGACGCCGTTTTAGTTTGAAAACGCCAGCTTTAGGTTTCAGTGTAAACGGAGCAAAACGGATACTATTTACACTTGTATGCGCATACCCAATGGGCATGAACAGTCACATGACATGCTTTTTCGGTTATGTAGTGTAGAAGAGGATCGTTTTTATTTTAAATCGCCATTTTAAGACGAAAACGCACTAGTGTACACGGTGCCTGGATATTAAAACAACTCTCAATTATTCTTATTTGTTCTAAAGTCATTTCCTTTGGCAAAAACATTTAGTTCATGATGGCGGAATTACATGTATACTAACCTGGAACTTCCCTAACTTCTACAGTGTCTGTCAAATAAACGCGCCGGTGTCTCGTGTGTCACTCTGTGGGTAAAGGCTGGCTTATCTAGTTGATCTAAATGAACATTGCCTTTGTTTGAGTAAAAAAGCACAATATGCATCCATTAGGCTATTACATCACTGAGTTTTGTTTGAGAGCCAATCAGCAGAATCATTTGGAAAGCCCTTTATATAGATGAAATCTCCAGGATGCTTCTTCTAGTCTTCATGTATGACTAGAGATGGATGGCAGACGCTCTACTTTGCTATTTCTGATCATAATTAATATCATTTCTGCATGTCTTTCCTGCCCAGAGCACCAGCAGGCCTTTGGGAGCTCCTGTTATGAGTTTGTGGCTCTAGAGCGCAGTTTCCTCAGTGCTCAGGGTTGGTGTGAGCGGGGCGGAGGGCACCTGGCCTTCATCCAGAAGGATGAAACCCAACAGTTTCTCCAAAAACACCTGCAGCCGGAGCAGGACTGGTGGATTGGACTGGTGTCTTCCTCCATCAACCGCACTCTGGACAAGGAAGGTACTAGAATATTGTGAAAGCTTGAAATTTTGTTTTAAATAAGCAATTATATTAAATAATATATTTATCATCAATAAATCAAAATTTTTCATTGTCATACATATTGCTTGATCATATTTTAACCACGTTTGTCTATTGACTGGATCAATTTAATTGTTTTCAACATAAACCAATTTTTGCTGATTGTAAGCGATCTATGAAAAAACCTCATTTTACCTGCATCGACTTCTATGTCCTCAGAAGGCTTGATCTGGTTAGATGGATCAGATGCGATTTACTCAAGCTGGCTCAGTGAGCCGATGCTGGGAACGGGCTGTGGCCGCATCAACACAAACTCTGGACTTCACTGGAAGATGACAAGTAACTGTAGTCAGGAATTTTACTTCATTTGCGAGTTTGGTGAGTTTTACGCTTTCTTTGTTTTGATTTAGTGCTTTAAATATGAATATTCTTAGTATTTTAATATCTTAAGTATTTTAATATGTGACTATCTTCATTAATTTGATTCAAATTCAAAAAATACACATATGTAATATGAATAAGTGCAATTAGATTCAGAAACTGTTGTCAGGAATTTCACTTCATTTGTGAGTTTGGCGAGTTGCATGCTTTCTTTCTTTTTATATTGTATGTATATATATAATTATGCACAACAATATAAGAATTTTAATATATTGGTATGCTCATTAGTTTTGCGAGATATTCGATCAGATTTCTTTTCTCAAGTAAAGTAGCACATTACTTTTAAATTTACAACAAAATATCTGAGTTACTTTTTCAAATATGTAACTCAGGTTATTTTGTTTTTCCATTTATTGACAGATATGTTGTGCGCATGCAAACATGTGAACATGCATTTACTCATCTCACTTGCACAAAAACATTCAGTATTCCTCAAAATGAATAAAAACCAACTCAGAATGTCACGCAAACCTGCAGTAATTCAAAAACACACACACAAAAATACTTTATGTATTTAATCTCATTTTATTAAAGGATTAGTTCACTTCAAAATTCAAATTTTCTGATAATGTACTCAACCCCTTGTCATCCAAGATGTTCTTGTCTTTCTTTCTTCAGTCGAAAAGAAATGAAGGTTTTTGGGGAAAACATTCCAGGAGTTTTCTCCATACAGTGGACTTCACTGGGGTTCAACAAGTTGAAGGTCTAAATTTCAGTTTCAGTGCTGCTTCAAAGGGCTCTACATGATCCCAGACGAGGAATAAGGGTCTTGTCTTGAGAAATGATCTGTCATTTTCTAAAAAGAAAAATTAAAATTTACATACTTTTAACCACAAATGCTCTCCTTGCTCTGTCATGCGCCACGCATTACGAAATCACGTTGGAAAGGTAATGCGCGAGGTAGGGTGAAAAACTCTAGACTTCATAATCGTCCGACATCGTTGTTTTACCTTTTTTGTAAAGGGTGTTTGACTTAGTCTTTGCACGTTCGCTTTGTGAACACTGGATATGTACCAGTGACCTTTCTAACGTGATTACGTAATGCGCATCGCAGAGCAGTGCAAGACGAGAATTTTTATTTACATTTTTTTTAAAGAAAATGACTGATAATTTCGCAAGATAAGACCCTTATTCTTTGGCTGGGATCATGTAGAGCCCTTTGAAGCTGCATTGAAACTCCAATGTAGACCTTCAACTCATTGAACCCCACTCAAGTCCATTATATGGAGAGAAAAATACTGGAATGTTTTCCTCAAAAACCTCAATTTCTTTTCGGCTGAATAAAGAAAGACATAAACATGTTGGATGACATGGGGGATGTTTTAATTAAAGTCTTAGTTTCTGACTTTTGAAGATCTAATTCAACCATTCCAATAAGTAAAAATGACTTTAGATAAACATCACATTTGTGTTTCTTTTTTTGCTGAAGTAAGAGTGTTGAACTTTCTTCTCCTGTATCATTTCACTTTTGCTGTGAAATGGGCCTTTTACATTTTCCAAAAACAGAACTTTTGGTTTTTTGTTGTTGAAAAACTAACAAACAAGTTCAGCCCAGGTGAAAGAAAACTAAGTAACAGAGTTAATTACTTTTTTTTAGGGAGTAATGCAATATTGCAATGCATTATTTTTTAAAAGCAACTTTCCCCAACACTGTTAGTTTTATTCAAATTCAAAAAAGACAAGAATGTAACATGAATAAGCACAATTATATTGAGTAAATGTAGTCAGAGATTGTACTCCATTTGTGCGTTTGCTGAGTTCTGTGCTTTCTTCTTTAGTATTTATATATAATTATGCATAATAATATAAGAATTTTTATATATTGGTGTATGAACATCAGAAGGAATGTTGTTTCAAGCGCAGACTCATTTTAATGAGAAACATGACATCGTTTTAAAAATTAAACTGTTTAATATTTATGCTTTTTGTCTTTCCTGTAGAATTGGGACACTCTCTGTCCTGTACGGACAGCACCATCCTGCAGTGTGGCTCAGATCAGGTGATAGAGGTTGATGAGAGTTTCTACGGCAGGAAGACGCCACATTACTGCAGGAACAACATTCCAGCTCTCATAGAGATTCACCGGAGCGGTGCAGCTGGATCGATGTGCGGGATTTAGTCGCAGGTACTGGACGACGCCAACAAAAAAAGTTTTTTTCTTCAATCAAAATACATAAATGTGGCGATTATTCAGTACCATGTTATCAAAGCACCTGATACCAGCACTGTACTGTTTATGTACCTAAGTACATAGGTAATCCGAGAGCATCAGTTTATTTCCTAACCTTTAATGAGTCTGAATGTCTCCGTCTGACAAGCACAGAAAATGCTTTTGTTTGGCGCTTGTGAATTGATGCTCTTTTTCTGACTTCTTTCTTTTCATTCAAATCCAGAGCAAACAATATGAAATCTGAAATGCAAACAGTGTTTCAATGAGCTTTCTTTTACCTGAGGTTTAAAATTACATCAAAAATGTAACGCATAAAACAACATAAAAAAAGACCAATGTATTGATAGCTCAATAGGTACTAATGGACCAGGAAAAGTCTCATAATTAGGCAAAAGAATTGTGAATATAAATATTTACAGAGGATTCAGACGATATCTTTGTGAAGATGATTCTGCGCTTTAATGGTACTTAACTATTGTTGTCAATGTGCTTAGTGTTTAAAAAGCATTGAGAGTGCCTATTCTTTCACTATATGTCAGTGATGTTGTTTTGGCTGGCTGCAGTAATGAATAGTAATGATGAGGTTTGTTGTTGTCCTCCTAGAGCTGTGTAACGGACAGCAGGTTTGCACGGCTGTGACAGATGGATCTTTTGGAGAGCCGTGTCCTGCACTGGGAAGTTATCTGTCCGTGGAATACCACTGCAAAGAGCGTGAGAGCTGTTTTATATTCACTACCTTCAGTATCCACCTCATGTTTCAATGTGCAGTAAAGGGTAAAGCTGTTTTCGCTACAAAACGGTGTGTTTTTATGGAAGCTCTGCCAAATAAGATAAAAAAATCATGCTTAGGTAATAATTAATCATTGATAATAATAATCAATAATTATGACATACCATAGGGCCATATACACAACACCATTTGCAACAAAAAACTGAAAACCTTTTATGCGTTTTGTGACAATTTATGAAAACTGTGACATCATGCGCATGTCTATTGTGTGTTCGGTCTATAGGCTATAGTCTATCGCCAACTACTGGCCTGCCATGAAAAATACAGCATTTTAGTCATTTTCGTTTCGACAACTTTGTCATCTGTATACAATCCTTTTCAAAACGAAAAGGAAAAACGTATGTTTTTAGTACATTGTTGTCATCTAAACGTACCATCTGTCATAATCATGACTTCAAAATGATGACATTCAAAGTTGAAATTGTGACCAATGCATGAATTATAATATATATAAGGAAAAACGTCACATGCGATGAATCTATCTTGAAAAATTTCTTATTTTTTTGCAGCATCGCGGCTGGAACAACGATGCAAAGTAAGCTGCGCGATTTATCGCACGTTACGAAAAATAACATTGAACTTTTACGCGATTATCGCTTTAAAAAGTTATACTTAGTATGATTGTGAAATCGCAAAGGCTGCGATTATTTTTTTTATGCGCAGCTTGTCAGTGAAGTACGGCTCCAAATGCGAATCTGAAGCACTCGAGTTTGAGTCGCTTATAATGTAACGTTACATTTGAGAAAGCAACGTGCGTCAAACATCTTTCCAGACATTAGAAGCAGATCTTGTCCAACAAAAGACAACATAATTATGACATGAAAAAGTCGCTGTTATGAAATGCAGTAATCCATAATGAAAGCCCATTTCCGCCACAAAAAAAGCCATGCTAAATAATGACATACCAAGTCATGATTTGGACGTTTTATGTCACGATTGTCAAAATTTATGAGATACTGAGTCATAATTATGAGAAAGTCTTAATTTTGATTTTTATCTCATAATTTTGACTTTTCATCTCACAATTATGTGGTATGTCATAATTTTGGTCTTTTATGTCATGATTATGACTTTTTATGTCATTATTAAGATTTATCAAAGCAAATTTTTTTATGTGGCAGAAATAGTGTTTATTATATCAGCCTAAATTCATATTAAAATAATATAATATAAGACTGGTTTGCAATGTCAAGCAGAATAACAAACTGTTTTTGAACACTTTCAAGTTACAAATGACCACACATTAAAAATAAGGTGGATAGAGATACGTACTACAGTATATAAATATTATATACTATACTATATTGTTGCTTTCAGACTAGCCTATTAATATATTAGAGAATCTTTGAAGCAAACCTGTTTGTATTTGTCCTACTAAATATCTCATAAGTGAAGATCTGTGTGTTTAGGGTGAAAAAAGGATGTGATTAATGTCTGTTTCACCAAACGATGTGTATTTTCTATAATGCAGAAGCCTCTGGTGTTATTGTGGAAAGATCTGCAGACGATGATGGAGAAGATTCTTTTGTTAAGGTGATCAAATTGATTTTTCAGGGTTTTTTAGAACTGTACTTTTATTTCACTTTAAACACATTTTTCATGAATGGTCTTAAACAGCTTGTCAAGGTTTATTTTGTGATGATGACACCTTTCCTCTAAGAATATATGTTTTTTGTAACATTTATGGAAAATTATGAACCATCAAATGGTGAATTTTTTTTTTTTTTTTAGTTACAATATTTATTTAACAGGCATCTATCTCAAAATCTATGTAATAGTTTCATGGGATTCTCATTACTTTTTTTAGTTATTTATTTTTAATTCATTTTTCTTTGGTCATTTTCAATGTGGAAATGGATCAATTTATTATTAAAATTTATTCCTAAATGCTGCTTTCCTAAACCAAAAAGTACTCTTTGACTTTGAGACAGGACACTGACAAAAGGGCTAAAAGGGAGGCTTCAGATGAGAAACAGATTTGTTTTCCTTTTGTAAACAATCCAGCCGATCTGCAAATCTCGTAAGATACATTTTTGTGACATTTATTTTCCATTGCCTTGAACTCTGAAAAAAAGGGTAACTTTATTTCGATAGTCCACTTTTAGACATACTACTACAATTAAAGTAATTTTGCAACTTGCATTAGAGTATTAGTAGAATTACTTAATTCAATTTTGTATTTGAAAATAAAAATATCTCATCAAAAAGGTGTTGTTTATATTACTTTTACAAAGAAAATATGTTTTTTTTTTAATGAACAAACCTAAATTAACATTTTATTTTTTTTGGCGTTTAGTTTTAAAACGCAAAAAAAAGTTTTGCGTCATGGTTACGAGATGATGTTATTATGCAATGACATCACAGTAGGCTTGTTCAAGATACATTGGCGCTGTGTAGACAGATCGGCATATGACATCAAAATATCATGAGCGTTTGGAGAACATTCGACTACTTATGCTTTTCAATGGTACTCTCGTGGTACTTTGATGTCATACGACGATCGTTTTGCACAGCGTCGATTCATCTCGAACAAGCCTAATATTTAGCAACTTTTAGCAGCTTACCTCCTCTGAAAAATAGTTAGCCGCAACGGTAACACGCGATGAATCTGTTTTAGAAAATGTCTTATTGTTCTGCGACATCACGGCTGGAACAACGATGCAAAGTAAGCTGCACGATTTATAACGTTGAACTTTTACGCGATTATCGCTTTAAAAAGTGATTCTTAGTGCGATTATGAAATCGCGAAGGCTGCGATTATTTTTTTTATGCGCAGCTTGCCAGTGAAGTACGGCTCCAAACGCTAATCTGAAGTTTGAGTCGCTTATAATGTAACGTTACATTTGAGAAAGCAACGTGCGTCAAACATCTTTCCAGACATTAGAAGCAGATCTTGTCCAACAAAAGACAACATGTTTTTACTCCAAACTCACTTCATAACAACAGTTGAGCTTCTTACAGAGAATAAGGCAGTCGTGTGTTTATTAGTTTAAAGCGTTTCAATCTTCTGGTTATTCAGGTATAGAGATATGATGTGTTATCTTCTCCTACAGCAGGGCATATTTGGAGTTTCTGCACAAGAGCGCCCTCTGGCTTTCAGTTGGAGAAGCATTTACCACTGATCACAGAGCCGTACAGCTCCGACAAGCTGCGCATTAAATGATTGGAGCCTTTGCCAATCGCACGCGATTTAACCGCTATAACAAAGTATGATAATGATAACGTCAGGCACTGTTTATGTGCTTTATTTAATGTTAAAAGCATCTAATGTGAGTTTGAATATCATTTTGTGTTTCTTTTATAGTCGTACTGAAAGCAACAATGGACAATTTACCTCAGATCTTCAAAATAAATAAAAGGAAACAAGTGTATTCTATGACAAAGATTGTTTCAGTCACTCAGTTTGTATTTTTAATAATGTTAAAGTGGTGTAATATTCATGAATTCGTCGCTGGTCTGGAATCTTATCGTATCGCGTCTGGTTAGGATACTCTGGGAATTGGTTGACATGTAGTTGCAAAGTTACTTGTAGTTAGTAGAATGTCTAAAGTGGGCTATCGAAATAAAGTGCAACCAAAAACAGTTTCTTATACTTGCCGAGGTTTTCATACCTGTTGTTGGAAGGAGATTATGAGGAAAAGTTGATCTGTATTTGTATTTTCTCCCAGCTGCTCGAATTGTGATGCAAATTCTAATCATGAGAAAATCAAATTAAAGTTAGAAAACTCTAACTGTAACAAACCTAACTGGTATGTGGAAGATGGCAAAAAATTGAAGAAAAACAAGGTTAGTACAGTCTATTTCAAATCTATGTAATGATTTTATTTTGAACGTTGCTATATACTGAATAAAATTTCTATATACCTTTTTACACTTAATTTTTGCTCTAATTTTTATAATAACTGGCTTTCTCACATATACATTGCTTTGTTTCTAGAAAGACAGTTTTAAGAGAGACTGCTTAAAAGATGACAAAACACCGATGAATCTAGTGGCTAAAGATGATGACGACATCGAAGTTAAAGCTAAAAAGCTTAGATATTTCAAGAGGGACATCCTCGTAGTGGTGACTTGTGAGTTGATTTTACATTTTGTGACTACATAAGCTATTGAATTTCATCTATGAATAAAGTGCATCTAATAGCTCTTTCTGTATGATTTAGGCAAAAACGGTGGAACAACTTCTTATGGGAAACATATCATAGATTATAACTTGATAAAGGTAGACAAGAATCAGCTGAAGCAAGACATCACGAATCAGTTGATTCAAACTAGAGCAGACGACACGGAAGAGGTAAAAAGGATGAAAGAGATAGAATTAACAAGACATAAAGGGTTAGTCATCACCCTCATGTTGTTCCAAACCCGTTCAGAACACAAATGAAGATCTTTTTAATGAATTCTGCCTTCACAACTAGAACTTTGATGCTTCAAAAAGTTTGTAAGGAGATCATAAGACTAATCCATATGTATAATGTGGTTTAGTCGAAATTTTCTGAAGAGCTCAACCTGGAAGAGGTTGGTTCTCATGCGTCATTCAACTTTGGTTGAGCTCTTCAGAAAATTTGGACTAAACCACTCAATTGTCCCTTCGCTGGCTGTTTGATTGACAGGCGATCTGACCAATCATTACCCCGAATCCGCTATTTTGTCCGACAAAGCGGTCAGGGGAGTTAGTAGATTAACGTTGGTGAACTTGAACTTGAACAATTGTGTGAACTCACATCTTGAAACAACATTCCTTCTGATGTCCATTCATGTTTATTTGATGCTATAAATGAACTAGTATGAAGAGATGATCGGTTCACGAGGAGCTACAGCGATCTGTCACGACACATTAAACAGACTCTAGACGCTGTTTATTGTTTAAAAAATTACAATAATTTAAATATGAAACTGTTTCGCGATATATTTTTCACTGCGTGAGAACATGATGTGTGGCGTGAGAGCGGATGACTTGTCGGACATAGCAACAGTAACTAAAGGGGGCGGGTCAGATTTCATCAGAAATCTCTTAATCTGAGTTCTGAAGATGAACGAAAGCCTTACGGGTTTGGAACGACATGAGAGTGAGTAATTAATGATCGATTTTCATTTTGGAGTGAACTAACCCTTTCATTTGTAGGCCTACATAGCAATGAAAAGGTATTCATAATATCTATTCCCAACTGTCCATTTCCCACTTGCAGATCAAAGAGGATCTTCTTTCAGATATATTTTCAGTTTTAGAAGACTCTAAGCCACTCCAGCAACCCGCAGATGTGCAGTTTTATGCAAATGCTTTGAAAAGCATCATTGAAGATGAGGGCAAAGTGAATACTGATGCTCAGGTAGTACTGTGACCAAACGCAACATTAGTCATGTGATCAAATATTACTTTTAAAGGCTGACGAGGCACTTTTCTTTCACAGGAGATTGCTGGCGCAATACTAAATTTGATCAGTGACTCCCTCGCATCCATCGTCCTGACTCCAGATAACATCATTGCACTAAGTGACTCAGTCAAACTCATCGTTGAGTCCTCCAGTCACATTCTCGGTGCCTTCAATAGGGACAAAGAGGTAACTTCTTTCCAAAAAATTGTCTGATTGAACCTGAAAATGTCTTTTGTTTAAAGTGCATTTTTCCATTGGTCTAACCATGTAGAAAAACATGGTTTCAGGTTTAAGCCCGTTTTGTTCAGTTTGTCTATATTCCCCATAGAGAAAATTTCAATAGTCCAGTTTAGACTAATTCCTAAGTAAGGAACTTTGCAACTACATGTCTACTAGCAGTCATTAGAGTATTTGTAGACTGTCTGCTTTGATCCAAACCAATATAATTTGAGAGATAAATAACAAGATTAATAAAATAAGAAGAAGTTGCTGGACTGGTATTAAACTGGTATGACAAGGAAGCTTTTTTGTTGCTGGTCCAAGATGGTCCAGCACCGGTCCATCTATCATGTTCTAAAACTAAATCTGCTGATGTGTTCTCATTGCCTTTCAGAGCGACATCTCTGATTATTTGCTCAATATGGTGGACTCTGTCCAGACATTCCTGCTAACAAATAAAACACCTGATCTGGAGCCCAACATCATCAGCACTCCTAATGTCAATATTTACGTCAACAGGTACAATCAGAACTCATTTAATTACCATGATCATTGACAATAAAACTCAACATTCGTGTGTTTTGATGTTTTTCTGGTTAGATTATCTCCAGCTAACCTCGAGAAAGAGCCTTTCAGTGTCAAGAACAGTCTAGCCGGCTTCAAGCTTCCAAATCTGGGCTCTGATATACTGCCTGTAGATGAGCCAGTGGATGTGAAAGTGAGCGTTTTTCATTCACCACAAGCCATCAGACATCTACACAAGATTAAATTAGATCATTTAACTGGCCTGATATCCATATGTTTACGAGAGTGTGAAGTTCCAGTATATGAGTGACCTCTGACCCGACTTGTGATGTAGGATACGTAACATATTTTATAAAGTTATAAATATGGAAATTTTTCTTACAAAAATCCATCGCTTTGCTTAAGAAGGCCGTCATAAACCCATGGGGGTCGGAGAGTGGATGCACTTTTTGGAGCATCTAAACTCGGGCACTTTTCAGTGCCATAATGCCATTACAAAACTGGGGATATTATTTAATATAACTCTGATTGTGTTTGGCTGAAAGAAGAAAGTCATATACACCTAGGATAGACTGAGGATGAATCCATCCCATTGGGGTAATTGGGTCCTCATGGGATAATTTTCATTTTTGGGTTGACTATTCCTCACTAAATATGTCACTGTTACTGATGTACTGTGGACGATTTCAAATTCAAAAACATTTAGTCAAGAATGATTCAAACTCAAAGAAATATTCCTCTGAACCACGTCGCTTTATTTTCAGGAATTCCTGGTTTAAATCTTAGAATTGAACCCAAATGGACCCTTTCTACGATAACAGATATAATATAGTTCTACTGTGCATTTTATTATATGCTGTATTAATGTTACAGATCCTTTATTCTTATAATATAGTACACATACCTGTTCTCTTTTCACAGATGACACATTTTAACATTGATCCATGGACTGAAGGTCAGCCAATTCATAGTATTGTGGCTGGGTTGTCCCTTTCCAAAACAGATGGCTGTGGCATTCCAGTGGCAAACATCACTGAAGAGATTGAGGTAAAACGATGAATGACCTCTCTGAAGTGTCCAAATGATCTGGCAACTCGTGTGAGCGTCCAGTCTGAGGAGTTGGGGGCGGGGAAATAACTCTCTCCAATATTTAGAATTTGGACTACAGTACACATTTAAACTGTCAATAAAATGTACAGAAGTTTGTGAAAAGTTTCATTCAAGAGCTGGCTTGAGTCAAAAATAATGGACATGCTTTTGGACGGGGGAATGTACAAGGTCAAGGTCAAGTTTATTTATATAGCCCTTTAGAACAGCATAAATGCTGACCAAATTGCTGCACAACATACCAAACAAAGCATCCTTGTACAATACAATTTAAACACTAATAATAAAATATCAAAAACAAAAGTAATTAAGACAGGAACATCATGCAATATAAAACAATATTTAAGACTAAGAAATGAATATCAAATTACACGTATGCCTGAGAAAAAAAGTATGTTTTGGGAGAAGATTTAAATGTAGAAAGAGTAGGGGAAAGTCTACTAGACAAAGGGAATTCCAGAGCTTAGGACCAAGAACTGAGAAAGCTCTGTCACCTTCGGATTTAAGTCGAGATTTTGGAACATTTAATATCATCTGGGTGGAAGATCTGAGCATTCTCAATGGAGAAGGTCTGAAATATAAGAAGGGGCAAGACCATGAAGTGATTTAAATACAAATACAAAAACCTTAAAGTCAACTCTGAATCGAACAGCAGGCCATTGAAGTGATGACAGCACAGGTGTAATATGTTCTCTCTTTTTTGTCCCTGTTAAAAAACGAGCCGCAGCATTCTGTACCAGCTGTAATCGCGAGAGCGAGGATTGATTTATTCCAGCGTATAGAGCGTTACAATAGTCCAGCCTGGTTGAAATAAACGCATGAATAACGGTCTCCAAATCACTAAAGCTCAGAATATTTTTCAACTTGCGAAGTCCTCAAAGCTGCAGAAAACTGGCTCTAACTACAGAATTGATTTGTTTATCAAATTATAACTCAGGGTCAAAGGTAACGCCCAGATTTTTAACTTTATCAAGAATTTTATCTTGAAGGGGGCCTAGGGTAGAACTTATATTATTTAAAAGCTGTAAAGGGCCAAACAATATAACATCAGTCTTCTTCTGGTTTAATTGGAGGAAATGATTGTCCATCCAAGGCTTAATGTCTAAACAAGCTAGCAGAGAGGAAACTGAATCAGTACCTGATTTTAACGGAAAATAAAGCTTAGTGTCATCGGCATAAATGTGATATGAAACTTTATGGTACTTAAAAATGAAACGAAGTGGGAGTAATTTTAAGGAAAATAAGACTGGACCTAGAATTGAGCCCTGGGGCACCCCACAAGTGACGGGAACTGAGTTTGATGAAAATTCTCAGATTTCCACCAAAAAATTCCTGTTTGCGTGATATGATGCAAACCAATCTAGTGCACCATCGCAAATGCCAACTTCAAGGTCCAATCTCTTTAACAAGATACGATGATCCACAGTGTCAAAAGCCGCACTTAAGTCCAATAATAGAAGAAATGTTTACATACTAGTTTACAATACAAGTTTACGTCATCAGAATGTGTAAATAGTCAAGAGATTTTACTGGTGAAAACTGATCAAATTTCACTTCACTCAATATCCAGATCTTTTTACCAAGGCTGGACACGGCAGTGAACAGCTCAGTTCTGGATCTGAGAAACTATAGCACTTCAATGATCAGTACGACCACCCCCAACATTACTCTGGTCTTAAAGTTACGTCCCTCTGAAGAGTTAACACTTCTTTTACTGCTGGGTTATCAGAACTATCCTACAGAGGAAGACAATGTAGCTAAAGTTACACTTCCTCAACAAGGAAATTCTCAAGGTAAGTCATTTGCCGGAAACAATACAATGGTTTGTTAATAGTGGTAGCTGCAACAAACACTGTTTTGTACTTTTTGTAATCTTTTCACATAGACGAAAGGTACACATGGGTACTGGGCCCCAGTGACTTGGCAGTAGATGTGGGCATTTACTTCCTTCTGATACGACCTGTTGTTTCTCCGGGCGTGAAGTCTGTTGATGCATCAGTAACAATTACGTCCATTACTGCTCAGTGCATTTTCTGGGAAGAGGCCAGATACAACTGGAGTGACTATGGCTGTAGGGTGAGTGCTGACTCTCATGTGTGCCATTGGTGGAAACCTTAAACGTTGCTGACTAATACTAAAGCCCAAAGTATACTTCATTTTACTTATACTCGAACACAGGCCCTCAACGTATGCGCAGTTTTGAGCAGTCTCTCGCCACGAGTTACAACCCATGTAAATATCTTTGTATTCTTTCATGCTGGTGTTGTACAAATTAAGGTACTTTCTATCCTCTACACACAATCTCTAGTCTATGAAGGCCTCCATTGTCGCTGTAGCTTGCATGCGTTCCGGTCTGTTCTGTTTATGCTGTTTTTCTTCGACTACTTTGTGAATCGACGTCCCCAGGGCATGACTTCCACCTTGTGGATAAATGAATTACTGTAAATAAAATTAAATGTGCGAGCTGCGCATGCGAAAATACTTGCGGTTACAAAAATCCTCACGCGTGACCTTCGCATACACGTAAAAAATTAAATACACTTTGGGCTTAAGTGAAGTTCAAATAAACAAAGAATCAATGAAAAATCACTCTAAAACATCATTCTGCAGGGTTGTTTCAATCCATGTTTGGGTCAAACCCAGCTGTTGGTTTAAATTTCTAAATCCAATGGTTGGGTTTGTCCCTATTTGACCCAACACCATTTTTAGTGATAAATGACATTTACCATTAGTTAATTTGCATCAGTTTATCAGTTAAAGACTAACAAGGCCTTAGCTCTCAAAGGTTTAGTTGTCTTGTGAGATAACACTCTTCTTTATTCTTTAGGTTGGCCCTAAAACAACTGCAAATGTTACTCAGTGTTTGTGTACCCATTTAACCTTTTTTGGGAGCAGTTTCTTCGTCATGCCAAATATGGTAGATCCATCCAAGTCTGCTGAGCTTTTTTCCAACTTTGCAAATAACCCAGTGGTGGTTTGCTTTATCGGGGCCATCTTCTTAGCCTACTTCCTGGCCGCGGCGTGGGCGCGCAGGAAGGACCTACAGGACATAGCCAAGGTCTGTGTAACTTTACTTCATCTATAGTCTCTAGCCTCCAGGAATTGTAAAATAATTTACCCCATTTACTTTCTGAACCCTTATATAATAGTCATAAAAATCAGTAAAAAATGAGGTTAATACAAAAAGACACATGCACCACAACCTGAAGGGGGACATTTTTAGAATATGAAAAGGCCTTTTACTTGCTAAAAAAGCACAAACTGTGAATCTGACAACAGAAGGCATGAAGTAGATTGTAGGTTTTTCAGCAAAGTTTTGGTACTGTTGATAATTTAGAGGCATTACATTTGGCCTCATAAAACTTATACATTAGATATATTGTGTTCTTTCCTGCTTAAGGTGAAGATTACTGTGCTAGAAGACAATGATCCCTTTGCTGAGTACCAATACTTGCTGAAGATCAGCACTGGACATCGTATGGGAGCCTCCACTTCATCGCGGGTTAGCATGTGCTTTTAGCGTAAGCACTTCTTCAGGAATTCTGATCATATGTTGTTGCATTCCAACTCTGCATTGTCACTTCAGGTCATAGTGACTCTACAAGGTACAGAGGGAGAATGTGAGCCCCATCACCTGACTGACCCTGATAAGCCAGTGTTTGAAAGGGGAGGTGTGGACCTGTTCTTACTGACCACCCCCTTCCCATTGGGAGAGTTGCAGAGCATCAGACTGTGGCATGACAACTCGGGAGATCATCCTGCTTGGTAAAATGGTGTTAAAAGAACAGTTCACCTACTACAGTCATCGTTTACTCAACCACACTTTTTGTCTTAAAGGAGACACTTTTTGTCTTATTCCTTTAAGTGGCCTATAATTTCATTAAAATTATAGCTCCAGTCCGATCCTTTTTTTTGGTTAAAAATGATCCAAAATCAGTTTTTGAGCAAGTACATTATCAGCCAGTGTTCAAAACCACCTCCATATCTTGGCTCGATTCTCAACAGTAAGATTGCAATAATGTTTTATAATAAAATCGGTTCTGGTAGGTTTCCACGGGAAATTCGAGGATGCAGCCTTTTCGTCTTTGCATCATTACATCACGTCTGTTTACATAAACAATGATTCCCAGCTTGAAGGCTAAATCACATGTGAGGATGGCAGATCATGTATAGCCTTTTCTCACAGCAGCTGCAAGAATTAAACTTATCATTTTGATTGTGGGTTATAATCCAGAAAAGTCCAAATCAGTGACAATTGGAGATTCAGCCGTAGTCAAAAGCTAAAAACTTCGGACTGCGGAGAAATTGCAAATTGAAATTTACAGGTAACGCAGTGCAGTGTTTTAAACATTAACAATTTGAGAAAAAAGTATGACAATAATACTAATTTGCACGGCTTGACGTGATCCGAGCTCAGCGATCGTTAGATTTAATCACCATTGGCAGCGCGATTGTAATGCTTTTTTTCTCAGTTGGTCAGAATAAAAGTGGCAGACATGTTACTTGTTTGTTCAGATGTCATTTTCTAGAGAAAATTCTATTTTGGTCACACTTCCAAGATGCAGAATCTGTGATTCCGCCACTTATGTGGCGACTGACAGCAAACATTAGATTCATCCGCGCCGAGGAGCCGTGACGACGCACAACCCACGTAAACATGATAGTTCCACAATTAACTGCAATAGCAGATTTCAAACAGAGATGGCGACAAAGAGGCAAAACTTACAGACTGCAGCTTTAAATGATCTGCAAATAGGCCTAACAAGTGCACATTCAATGGAATTAAGTGCACTTAATTTTCACAAAGGCTAGCATTTGTAAAAAAAAATGTCTTTCCTCAGGTATGTTAACTCGGTAATGGTTGAAGACTTGCAGACTGAGCAGAAGTGGTACTTCCTGTGCAGCTCATGGCTGGCTGTTGATATAGATGATTGTACTGTTGAAAGAGTGTTTCCTGTAGCATCAGAGATGGACATGAACGGCTTCAGGTGAGCCCACTATCTCACAGTGCAGCTTTTAAAAAACAGTGTTTGAAAATGCAACTAAAACATTTTCCTTGGTGCAGCAACTTATTCTTCATGAAGACAACAACAGACTTCTGTGACGGCCACATCTGGTACTCTGTGGTCAGTCGACCCCCCAGCAGTAACTTCACCCGTGTGCAGCGTGTGTCGTGCTGTTTCTCCGTGCTGCTCTGCTCCATGTTGGCCAGTATCATGTTTTACGGGATCCCCACAGACCCCACGGACCAGACAATGGATATGGGTAGGATTCAAAAAGTAGCTAATTTAGACATTCTACAACTACATATCAACTAATTTTCATTCATTTGCATCTGCATGTCTCATCAGAGTATTAGTAGACTGTTAGTGTAAGTAGAATAAATTGACGTAGTCAGGGCTGGGTAGGTTCCTTTTAAAATGTATTTCACTACACATTACAAAATACATGCTTTAAAAAGTAACTTGTTACGTATTTCGTTACATTACTCAAGTTTAGTAACTTAATATAAATACTTTAGAGTACTTTGGAATACTAATAAGTGTGGAACAAACACAAAAAAAAGTAATTGCAAGTTTTTTATCTCACAATTCTGACTTTTTCCCTCAGAATTGTGAGATATGAAGTTGCAATTGCGA
The DNA here is from genome assembly GCA_037194245.1 of Opsariichthys bidens. Taxonomy (NCBI): domain Eukaryota; kingdom Metazoa; phylum Chordata; class Actinopteri; order Cypriniformes; family Xenocyprididae; genus Opsariichthys; species Opsariichthys bidens. Next base: position 7,576,038 of record CM074307.1, on the reverse strand, counting down.
GTTATAAAGTCAGAATTATGAGATATAAACTGACAATATTGAGAAAAGTCAGAATTATGAGATATAAACTCACATACTAAATTCACAATTTCAAGAAAAAAAGTCAGTATTGCAAGTTTATATCTCCCAGTTCTGACTTTATAACTTGCAATTGTGAGTTTAAATCTCGCAATTCTGAGAAAAAGAAGTCAGAATTGTGAAATGCAAACTCACAATTGTGAGGGGAAAAAACAAATTGTGAGAAAAAGATGCAGTGACGAGTGAATTATAAAATGACTCTCAAACAACTATCACAAAACATGAAAACAGTGGAAAACATGAAACTTAACTCGGCTTTTTCAGACTGTCAGAGTCAGAGAATCACCAATCGCTGTTTAAATGACATTAAAACTCAAAGTAATCACTTTGGTAATCTAAAACACTTTTCAGATGTAACTGTAATCTGATTACCACCCATTTAAAATGTAACTGTAATGAAATACAAATACAAATTTTGAATTTTAAATACGTAACTAAGTTACTTGTATTTCGTTACTCCCCAACCCTGGACGCAGTTTCAAATTTACTCATAGTTAGTAGAATGTCTAAAGTGAACTATTGAAATTACGATAACAATCATATAATAATCTTACATATGTTCAGTGATATGGACTTTTTTTAGATTAGCAGATTAGCGGCTCTAGTCATAACTGATGTTTGGTGGGTGTTTTGATTGTCTTTTATCCAAAGGCCAGATTAAACTGACCTGGAGTCAGGTGATGATTGGAATCCAGAGCTCCTTCATCGTGTTCCCCGTCAATCTGCTAATTGTGGGAATCTTCAGACACTCGCGTCCCCGAGAAAGGAAGACACAGAAACAAAAGGCACATAAGAAGCCTGAGCCTCATCAGATGGAGAAGGAGATCCCGTATTTCGACAACAATTTAACAGTAGAATTCCTTATCAATGTAAGTTCTCTGAATAATTATGCACATTATTTTTTATGTGATTTTAAGAACTGTTCACTGAAAGGTTCATTGGGGAACCCAAAATGGTTCTTCTATGGTAACAAAAAACTTTTATTTTTAAGAGTGTATATACTGATGGACACTACCTACAGTATTTTTTTGTTTTTCAAAGATAATTCCTGTGCCTGCATTTATTTGTTCAAAGACAAAAGCAGTATTATTGAGAAATATTATTGCAATAAAAATGACTTTTCTGTTCTAATATATTTTAAAACTGTATTTATTCCAAAACTGGATTTCAACAGCCAGTACTCCAGTCTTCAGTGTCACATGATCCTTCAGAAATTATTTATCATCACATTGCTGCACTGCTTCATGTAGTGTGGAAACCGCAATACAGTGTTTTTTTTTCTTTCAGGATTCTTTGATGAATTTTATTTTTAATCAAATAAATGCATCCTTGATGAATAAAAGTAGAAAAGTAAAAAATAAATCCGTGACCTCAAACAAACATGCACTCAAAAAAAATTAGCCTTTTTTTTGTTTTTGTTTTTAAAGATTTAAGAATTTCAATTGTGTAGTAAAATTACATAAAAGAGTTTAATAAAACATTTTATATAATCTGAAATGGACCATTTCAGTTTGTGATTTGTATTCTTAAATAAAAAAAATAAAAGAAAATGTTTAAATTCATTAATACGAATCACATGAACTTAACGTTCCATTAAGATTATACACAATGTTTTATTAAGCTCTAGCTTTTATTTTACTCATTTGAAATCCTCAGTTCATAACATGCATTTTTATGGCTTTTTACTAAACAATTAACATTCATAAATATAAAAAAAAAGACTTAATATTTTTGAGTGTGGTGTTACTATAATTACTTGATGTATTAATTGCCACATTATTTTGCCAAAATATACATATTTTATTTTACAGTGTCCCTGTTACACATTGCTATAGTAATAACAGTAAATTATGCATAATTACAACTAGCAACTAACCCTAATTATGTAGTTAATTAATATTACTCAGTACTTAAATGTATAACAAGGTCACTATAATAAAGTGTAACCACTTTTCATTTCATTAGGACATACAGAGAATCACATACTTGTTTGGAAATGCCATGAGATGTCCCGTCTTGAAAACAGAGAAGGACGTTGATAAGGCAGACGTCAGCACTTTACTGTCAGAGCTGCAGAACCTCATCGAACAACAACACTTCATACACAAAAACGAAACCTCCTCCGTTTTCTGGGCCTACAGCCATCATCTGTCCAAACAGCTTGAAAACTTGGAGGGAGAAGTGAAGCTGCTGGGGCCTTCGGGCTTTTCTAGGCCTGGGTGCTACAGCCAGGTTTTACTGCAGGTCCAGAGCATGAAAAAACTGCTGGAAAATCTCTCCAGACCCATCGTTGAGCGGCAGACCAGTAGTTTGAGCCCTAAAAAACACCGTAGCAGCAGCAGGAAGGGTCTGCCCTGGTGGTTTGTGTATGTGGGTTGGCTTCTTGTTGCAACCATAAGTGTGGTGTCAGGGTACTTTACAATGTTGTATGGACTGAAATACGGAAAGGATCGCTCGGTCAGTTGGATAATCTCCATCGCGATGTCCTTCACTGAGAGCCTCTTCTTCACCCAGCCTGTAAAAGTACTCAAAATGCTATATATTTGTATTGTATTTACAATGTTATGTTGGTTTTTTTTTGACAATGTTATTGTGTGTTTCATTTTGCAGGTGTTTTGTTTGGCAATTTTCTTTGCATTGGTGGTGAAAAAAATCAATTTTGAGGATGCAGAACTTATTGACACTTTACGTGAGAAAACAACCACTTGCACAGGTAAATGGAAAGTATGTGTGTCAGGTATGTGGCGCAAATAGCCAACACTTGTGAAAAGAAATGCGCTTAATTGTGTCCTTTAAATCTTAAAGGGAACCTATTATGCCCTTTTTAATAGCTTTGTTTTGGGCTCTGCAAGAAAAGATTTTCATGCTTGAATGTTCAAAAAAAATATATATTTTCACATGTTTTACATTGTTGCAGCACCTCTCATCCCAGTCTCAGTATTTCTCTATTTACACTCACCAAAAGGATTATTAGGAACATCTGTCCAATTTCTCATTAATGCAATAATATAATCAACCAATCACATGGCAGTTGCTTCAATGCATTTAGGGGTGTGGTCCTGGTCAAGACAATCTCCTGAACAAAATTGGACAGTTGAAGACTGGAAAAATGTTGCCTGGTCTGATGAGTCTCGATTTCTGTTGAGACATTCGACAGATGGTAGAGTCAGAATTTGGCGTAAACAGAATGAGAACATGGATTCATCATGCCTTGTTACCACTGTGCAGGCTGGTGGTGGTGGTGTAATGGTGTGGGGGATGTTTTCTTGGCACACTTTAGGGATGTAGTGGAACGGGAGCTTCGTGCCCTGGATGTGCATCCCACAAATCTCCATCAACTGCAAGATGCTATCCTATCAATATGGGCCAACATTTCTAAAGAATGTTTTCAGCACCTTGTTGAATCAATGCCACGTAGAATTAAGGCAGTTTTGAAGGAGAAAGGGGGTCAAACACAGTATTAGTATGGTGTTCCTAATAATCCTTCAGGTGAGTGTATGTCCTGTCTATGAAGAGTGCAATGTGCTCTGATTGGTTGGCTGGACCAGTGTGTTGTGATCGGTCGACCGCTTTGAGCTCTTTTAGAAATGTCTGGAAATCCTCTTAAAAGGATATTATTTCCGTAATAAGTACTTTTTCTAAAAGTAAAGTGCACTCGAAGAGTTCAGACAACTAACGTCTTCGCCTGCAGTTTGATTGACAGGCGCTCTGACCAATCATAACCCCGATTCCACCATTTTGTCTGTCAGGGAAGTTAGTAGATTAACGTTGGTGAACTTGAACTTCCTTAAAGTGAAATTACTGGACCTAAACATAGGATCCTGATAATAAATGCTCATTTAAAAGAAAAGATTTCAGATGGACTTTTGCAATGGATCACTTGTTTTTCATAAGGGAACGTCTGTCATATTGTTTTTTAAAGAACCTAATCAGATTACATTCAATTACATTCTCTTCAATAGATGGTCTCTATGGAGTGCGACTTGCTAAGAGGGATTGTACATGCAGCTTCTATCAGCCTCCACCTTCCAGTGATATTGAAAAGCTTAGGAGAAACATGGTCAAACAGCAGAAAGCACGGGCACTCATTATGGAGATTCTAGGTAGGAAAAACAACTGTTCCCTTTTAGCCAATGACCACGTAAATAAACGGTTGTGCACAGATCTGTATTTCCTTTGCAGTTTTTCTGGGGTTCTTGTGGATGCTGCTCTTGGTGGCATATGGTCAGAGAGATGAAAATGGATTCTACCTCAGTCAGCACATCCGGCAGAGCTTCAGCAATGGCACTTCAGACAGTATGAACCACAATGATGTGTTCACCTGGGCTAATACTGTACTTCTTAGTAACCTGTTTGGAGAATATCCAGGTAGTTCCATTACCTTGGCTTGTTAAGAACACAAAGTGCACAACAGACTTTTTTTCTGATATTTAAAGGATTAATTCACTCAAAAATTAAAATTCTGTCATTAATTCCTCACCCTCATGTCGTTCTACACCCGTAAGACCTTCGTTCATCTTCAGAACACGAATGAAGATATTGTTGAGTCTCTATTGAAAGCAAGATAATGAACACTTTCAGATGAACAGAAAGAACAGTTCATGTGAGTACAGTGGTGCAACCTTAATATTATAAAGCCACAAGAATACTTTTTGTGAGCCAAAAACACAAAATAACGACTTTTCAATGATATCTAGTGATGGACGACTTCAAAACACTGCTTCAAAGCTTTACGAATCATTTGTTTTGAATCAGTGGTTCGGTTCGCGTATCAAACCGGCAAAGTTTTGAAATTTCGAATTACTTATGATGTAACGGAGCCTCATTTACTGAAATCATGTGACTTTGAACCACTGATTTGAAACAAAAGATTCATAAAGCTTCATGAAGCAGTGTTTTGAAATCGGCCATCGCTAGATATTGTTATAAATATTTTTTAGTAGCTTTCTGGGCATCTGAAAGTGTTAATTGTCTTGCAATCTTGTCTTGATTTCATCAAAAATATCTGTGTTCTGAAGATGAACGAAGGTCTTACAGGTGTGGAACAACATGAGGGTGAGGAATTAATAACAGAAATTTCATTTTTAGGTGAACTAACCCTTTAAGGTTGTCCTGGACCATCAAGGACTCCTAACAGACTGGTTTTCTTACTAATCTTCTACCCATTTTGTGCTATCCAAATAGTAGGGAAAAGCTATGTATCAGGAAGATCTCAAGAGCTTTAGTTTCAACCCAATGCGGTCCATTTAATAGCCACATTACTGACTGATGTGTTTAATGACTATTTCATTTTTATTTCCAAGGCTTTATAACGGATGGAAACTCAAAACTTGTTGGGAGTGCTCGTCTTCGTCAACTTAGGGTCACGAGAGACTCTTGCAAGATTGCTAAGTCCATGCGTCACGCTGTTCCCCACTGCAATGCTCCTTACTCTTGGGAAAATGAGGATATGGGCTCTTACGGTCCAGGTTGGGAAGAGTTTAATTTTGTAAATGCTTCTGAGGACACCGTCACAGCTTGGCAGTACCAAAGCCAGTCCACACTCAGAGCAGTCCCCGTTTGGGGTATGATTGCACTTTATAGAGGAGGAGGCTATGTTACGGACCTCGGTCCTGACCTGGAAAACGCAAGCAGGTAAGTAATCGCATAAATACGACCTCCCACATACTCTCTTGAGTAGGTACTTATTTTGAATAAGTAATTACTTCATGACTGCTAAAAAAGTATGTTCACATACTATATAGTAGGTGTAATGAAGGGCGAGTCAGCGGCATGAGATCCAATTGCAGGCTTAATTAGAAAGCAGAATGGTCGTAACAGGCAGGGTCAAACAGTGGCAAACAGGAATATCAGAGGTAAGCAGGTTCGTGGTCAGTAAACAGGCGAGGGGTCAGTATAGGCGGCAGGCAAACAACAGTCCAGTAATCCAAAGCAGTGAGTCAAACAGGGTAGGCAGCAAACAATCAAAAACTGGGACAGACAGGCAGGAAACAGAACCGGGAAAACAAGACATGGGAAATAACACTCAGAACTGACAAGGAATCTAATCAAGACTTCGCAGTGAATGGATGCGTGAGCAGTGCTTATATGGTGTGGGTGATGAGTTACAGCTGGTGATGGTAGTTAGTGACTGGGTGATGGTGTGCAGCTGGTGCGGTAATCAGTGACTGGGCACGGGGCTTATGGGAAATGTAGTCCGTGTGAATGAATGAGAGTGTGAGTGTTTGGTGTATAGTCTAAAGTGAAGTGCCCTCTAGAGGTTGTCCCAGTCGCTTCAGCTGACGATCGTTACAGTAGGGAAGTAAATGTATTTATGTATTTTAAAACACTTAAGTACACTTAAAATACCCTGTGTAATAATGTAAAATGAACTTTTTACTTTAATGTACTTTTTACATAATTATGTTTGAATAATCTTGTCATATTTTAAAGTAGCACAAACATACTAAAGCATAATTAATTACATTTAAAGTTCATATATTTTAAATGTACTAAGTTGCAATTTCAGCATTACAAATGTTTGATTACAAATACATTTAAATACACATGACACTATTTCAATAGAAATTATATATTTTAGTTTTCCATAAATGTTTGTTAGTAAATTCAGCAATACACTTCAATAAATATGAAATCAAGTACATTTAATGATATATTTAAGTACTTAAGTGGGACCAAAAAAGCACTTTTTTTCAAATTTAGGTAAATGGATAAATATAAATTTAGGTTTTAATACATTTTCATTTAATTGCAGGTATCATGCAGTTTAATGTCTGGGGTATATGTCAAATGTTATATTTTATGCATACTATCCTATATACCTCCCTTCAACCTACAGGAAGCTCCAACATCTATTTAACTCCACCTGGTTGGATATGTACACAAGGGCGGTTTTTACAGAGTTCACGGTGTATAATGCTAATGTCAATCTGTTCTGCATTGTCACGCTGATCCTGGAGAGCACTGCTGTGGGTAAGGAAAAAGAACAATCCCATTTAAAAACATGTTTTATTGCAAAGCCGAGCTTACACTTCTTATTTTACAGGCGCATTTCAGTTTCACAGCGTGGTGCAGAGTATCCGACTCTACCAGTCCACAGGTGGCTTTCAGTCGGTTCTCATGGCCTCTCAGGTCTTTTATTTCCTCTTCATCGTCTACTACATGTTTTTGCAGGTCAGCTCTCTCTCATTTCATTGAACTTTTAAAGGAATAGTTCACCCCCGGTTTTTCCCAAACCCATATGACTTTCTTTCCCCAGTACAAAAAATAAAATTCAAGGTTCCAAAAGGAGGTTTTCACAGCAAAAGAACCATTTTGAGAACCCCAAAGAACTTTTCAGTTTTAATAATCTAAAGAACATTTTTCGACTATAAAGAACCTATTGTGCAATGGAAAGGTTCTATAGATGTTACAAGTTCTGCACCTAGTCATTGATGCCAATAAAGAACCTCTATTTTTAAAGGGTTAGTTCACCTAAAAATGAAAATTCTGTCATCATTTACTCACTATAACGGGGAGACAGCGGGATTTGATCCAAGTGCAGCTTTATTTACAAAAACGTAGTCAGACAGGCAATGGTCAACTCAACAGCAAACAGAAGTAGCAGGGAAAAGGCAAACACGTAGTAATTCTCCAGGCTAAGGTCAAAAAGGCAGGCAGATAAACAACAATACGATTAAACAGGCAGGAGCCGTAAACAGGCAAAACAAGACAAGGCTAGCGCTCAGAAAAGTTACAGGGAAAACAATACTTCGCAAATAACAAATGTAGGAGGGCTAACTTAAATAGTGAACTAGATTGGTTGCAGCTGGACCGTAATCAACACAAGGGACTTATGGGAAATGTAGTGTGGTATATGGAGTCTATGATATGATCGGGCGACCTCTGGTGGTAGGTGGATGAAGGACAACGGAACGAATTCATAACATTCACCCTCATGTCGTGCCAAACCAGTAAGACTTTCATTCATCTTTGGAACACAAATTAAGATCTTTTTAATAAAATCTGAGAGCTTTCTGTCCCTCCATTGACAGCTACACAACAATCCATATGAATTGAGCAGTTTAGTCCAAATCTTCTGAAGAGACCTGATCACTTTTATATGATGAACAGATTTAGGCTTTTATTCACATGTAAACATTGATCATTGAACATAAACAGAAGCTCAACCAAACCGGCTCGACTCGTGAGAACAAACTTTTTGCTGAAGCTCACACGTGCCGCGTAACACACACGACAGCGAACCTCACTGGTTATCACATGTCAAGTGAAAATGCTTGAGCTTCAGTTTACCACAACTAATGTGTGAGTTGATGAAAGTTTATATGTGAATAAATTAGATCTGTTCATCGTATATTAAGCGTGTCTCTTCAGAAAATCTGGATTATGCCACTCAATTCATATGGATTAGTTTTACGATCTCTTTATGAACTTTTTGAGGTCTGTCAAAGTAGTTAGGTACAGAAGTACAGAAATCGCTTAGTTTTCATCAAATAGATCTTTTTGAATTTTTATTTTTGGGTGAACTAACCATTTAAGGGTCTGTTTACGCAACAATGTTCTAAAAACAGAAAAGTTTTTCGCGCACAACGTTCACACGGATCCGCGAAAACGCTCTATTTTTCATGCCAGGGCAGTAATTGGGGATGTCATTTCGTAAAGAAACACTACACACCTATAGACTGAAGATGAAAAATACATTTGCATGACATAATTGTTTTTTACAAAATCATGTTTTTGTAGTTTACACAGACAATAACGATACCGTTTTCAAAAGTTTGCATTTTCAGGCATTTGGTATGTAAATGAATGGTCAAAAGGCTGTTAAACAGTCGTGTAAACAGTGTGGAACACAAAAGCAGGATGTTCATGCAGCTCTTTTCAATATAATGGATGTGAAGCTCCAAAACCGATAAAATAAAACCATAAGAGTAGACCTTCTGACTTGCGTGCTATATTTCAACTCCTGTTAAGCCATACATCAGCTTTTGCGAGGAACAAGCTGAAATATTTGGAATGTAGAAGCTTTTTGACTTTTAGGACTCCTTTTTTTATTATTTTTGGAGCTTGACTGACCATTAATTTTCTTTATATGGAAAAGAGCAGCTTGAACGTCATCTCCTCCTTTTGTTTCACAGAATAAAGGAGTGCTTAAGTAAATAATGATTGAGATTGAACTTTCGGGTGAACCGTTCCTTAAATTGCAATGCTCGTTGAATTCATATTAAACCATTCGCATTTGGGGTTGAACAGGGAAAGCTGTTGAAGCGGCAGAAATGGGCGTATTTCAAAAACAAGTGGAATCTGTTAGACCTGGCCATCATCATTTTAAGTTGGAGTTCATTGTCAGTGTTCATCAAGAGAACAGTGCAGGGAGACAAAGACATTGAGTACTACCAGAAACACAAAGATCAGTAAGTAGATCTTTTCTTTCTAATGTTTTGAACATGAATTGAACATCCTTACATAGATGGATGGATGGATGGATGGGTGAACTGAACATGGTAAAAAGGCTATTCCTGTCTTGCAGGTTTCCCACTTTCCATGACACAGCTGTCATAGATGTTATTCTGGGATATCTCATGGCTTTCCTGGTTCTTCTGGCCTGTGTAAAACTCTGGCATCTGCTGAGACTCAACCCTAAACTGCACCTCATCACCTCCTCACTGCAGCGGGCATGGAACGATATGTCCAGTTTCATTGTGGTTATCTTCATTATCCTCTTGGCTTATTCTCTCACTGTAAGGGGCGACAACTTTTTACTGTCAATAACGGTTTAGCATGTCAAGCAAGTCAGCATGAAACGGAAGGTGTGATAGTCTTTTCTTCCCCGTTGCGATGTATATCCGAGTGAAACGGCTTCTTGAATGAGGAAAAAAATGTAGGCTAGGACATGATTTTGTCCATCAGGAATTCATAGTTTTCAGTCACGTGACGGGCACGGAGACCGGACGGGCAAAACATCCATAGAACAGCATTACGGGCATGGCAATCTCAAAAGAAGAAAAGCAAAAATACAGTATGAGAATAAAAGGCAAGGTCCATATTCAGCACCTGCTGCAGGATTTCATTCACTAAAAACAGCCAGACATTTTAAAATGCTTAATGTGAAAAACACTTAAAATGTACTAAAACTGTGATAATAAAAGACCAAATTCATTATACACCTTATTGATGATGAATACTATATACAGGCCCAAAATATGTATGCAATGTGTTAAATAATGGTTTTCTGTGGAAAAACGCTTAACGAGAACAAGTGTTGCATTTATATTCTCTTCCTCCAGACTCTGGGACCCTGATTTCCAAAGGAAATGCAAAACTTACTTTCATCAGAGAACATAACTTTGGAGCACTCAGCAACAGTCCAGTCCTTTTTGTCTTTAGCCCAGGCGAGACGCAAGGAATGCGACAGATGAAACCCATGTTTTGCATACGTCTGTGCGTAGTGGCTCTTGAAGCTCTGACTCCAGCTGCAGTCCACTCTTTGTGAATCTCCCCCACATTTTTGAATGGGTTTTGTTTCACAATCCTCTCCAGGGTGTGGTTATCCCTATTGCTTGTACATTTTTCAACCAAATTTTTTCCTTCTCTTCTCCTCTCTATTAATGTGCTTGGACACAGAGCTCTGTGAACAGCCAGCCTCTTTTGCAATGACCTTTTGTGTCTTGCCCTCCTTGTGCAAGGTGTCAATGGTCGCCTTTTGGACAACTGTCAAGTCAGCAGTCTTCCCCATGATTGTGTAGCCTACAGAACTACACTGAGAGAGCATTTAAAGGCCTTTGCAGGTGGTTTGAGTTATTTAGCTGATTAGAGTGTGGCACCCGGTGTCTTCAATATTGAATCTTTTCACAATATTCTAATTTTCTGAGATACTCAATTTGGAATTTTCCTTAGTTGTCAGTTATAATAATCAAAATTAAAAGAAATAAACATTTTAAATATATCAGTATATGTGTAATGAATGAATATAATATACAATTTTTACTTTTTGAATAGAATTAGAGAAATAAATCAACTTTTTGATGATATTCTAATCATATGACCAGCACCTGTATGCATCATCAATAAGGTGTATATTAAATTTTGTCTTTTAATATTACTGTCTTCATTAGTACTTAGTACAAACCTGATGAAAATCACTGGCAGGCATTGGGGGAAAGCGTTGTTCTGCCCTCCATGTGGGTGTGACGTCGGGAAAACCATGAATTGATTGGTTCATTAGATGGTTGTGGTTTGCTATTGGTGGATCTCATGTGAATGACAGGTTGTCCCGCCCTCACGCCAGTTAATGCATCATCGGAGGAAAGATGAGCACATGAATTAAAAAAAAAAAAAATATGTGCATGGATCATTTAAAATAAACTGAAATATAAAAATTAGAATTATCAATACTTTAAAATGCTGTTTTGCTAAAAATCGGCTCATAAAAGTTACTTAGCACTGAAAAATTGCAATCCATCTTTTAGCTCTATAAGCAGCCACAGTACCACAAACAATTTCTACTTTTTTCTCAGTTTGAAAATCAAACCAAAACAAGATTTTATATTTTAAAAAGCAGAAAAGGTGCGTTTTAGATGCGATTCAGGCTTCTTCTTCTTTTCTTTTTTTTAAGAATTAATACCATTTATTTGTTTTCGATAGTGCAATCTAATATTCGGATGGAAGCTGTACTCCTATAAAACGTTCCCAGATGCGTTCAAGACAATCTTCAGTTTGCAGTTCGGCATCTTCAATTATGATGAGGTACGTAAAACGATTTACACGCCAAGACTTGGAAAGTAACACAGAAAAGCTGGTAACACTTTATAGTAAGATTTCATCAGTTAACCACATTACTTAACATTGAGCAATTCTTCTACAATATTTATCTTAGTGTTTACTTAATATTATATACTGTGAACTAACATGAACAAGAACATTTTTATAAACTAGCATTAACGTAGGGTAATAAATGCTGTAAAAAATATATTGCTCATTGTCATCAAAGTACACCTTATTGTAAAGTGTTACTGAAAAGCTTTTGCTTTATTGTTATTTTTATATTATTTTTTGCTATCTCTACAGGTGATGGATTCTGATCCCGTGCTTGGCGCTCTCATCATTTCCACTTGTGTCATCTTCATTACGTTTGTGATACTGACCCTCTTTGTCTCAGTCATCCTTGAGGCGTTCAGTGAGGAACAGGAGAATCACCAGGTGTTACAGGAGTCACTTTCATATTTCGTTTTAACTAGTTGCTGTTAAGCCGCATTTACACTACAGGCTTCGATGCCCAGCTTTGTCGACTATATCCAATTTTTTTTGATGACCAGCTTAGATCTTTATTTAAAAGTGACCTATATCTGTATTTACATTATAACTTGGTGAAACGACCCAAGGCAGATATATTGAAGCTTGAAAAGTAAGTAAAAATGGCACGATTTGCAAAGGATGCAATCTTTAAAGGTCAGCAAGACATCCTCCATTGCGCCATTGAAAAGAATCATATGATCGTGGTTGGAGTTGACATCGTTTGCCATCGTTACATATGTCTCGCATGGATGGGGAAACATGGTAGACTCAAATGTGTGTATTTCTATATATGAATGAGGCCTGAAACCTGAGAATATTGGAATCCATGAGCTTTTTTTTCCTGCTTACACATTCATGGGTTATATCCAACCTGTGGCTTGTGGGAGGGGAAAAAAATCGGAATTGGGTCATTTGAACCAATGTAAATGCGGCTACACCACAACATTAAAACCCCTGACAGGTGAAGTGAATAACATTGATTATATTATTACATGTACCAAATACCTGAAGATGCTGAGAAGTTGCAGAGCACGGTTGTAGAACACTGCAAAAATTGCTTCAGGAATGGTTTTGAGGCCAGGAAAGGCCTTGGCCTCCAAATTCCCCAGATGGCAGGGTTGAGCAACTTCAGTCCTGCAGTTTAGCTCAAATCTTGGTAAAAACTCAACTGACCGTAGCTTTCCATTTACTCTGAAGACCTTAATTAGCTTGTTCAGGTGTGTTTGATTAAGGTTAGAGCTGAATTCTCCAGGACCAAAGTTCTCCATCTCTGATCTATGGGATATGCTGGACCAATAAATCCAATCCACCTCACTGAATTTAGAGGGTTAATTCACCAAAAAATGAAAATTATCCCATGATTTACTCATCCTCAAGTCATCTTAGGTGTATACGAATATCTTCTTTCAGACAAACACAATCAGAGATATACTTAAAAAATATCCTGGCTTTTCCTTTTATAATGGTAGTGAATGGCACTCCTGATTTTGAAACCCAAAAAAGCACATCCATCCATCATAAAAGCAATCCACATGACTCCAGGGGGTTAATAAAGGCCTTCTGAAGCAAATTGATGGGTTTTTGTAAGAAAAATACCCACATTTACAACTTTTTAAGAGTATAATCACTAGCTTCCGGTAACGGCCGTACGCAAATCTCGAGCCCCATTCACTCCCGTTATAAAGTTTGGAAGAGCGTGGATATTTAATATAACTCCCATTGTGTTTGGCTGAAGTCGCCTCAATGTATCAGAGCTGTTTTGGCAGCACAAGGGCGTTTAAAACCCACGGGTGGTTTTAAAGTTGTGGCTGATCAGGGTAAGTTGCGAGAACAAACAAGTCACTGTGGTTTTAATAACTGAAATTACTTTTCTGATACTCAGCCTTCTGAGGAAGAGGAAATCGTCGACCTGATGTTGGTGAAGATCCTCAGTCTTTTTGGCATCAAATGTAAGAAGAAAGAAGCAGAAGAATCTCATCATAGTGATAAGAATACCTAGTCCTGTCATTGGACAGTAACGCATGTATAAGCTGACCTCCTGCTCCATCTACCGTTTTGTCTTTACTTATTTAGTCAGCAGAAGGAAAATGAATATCTGTAGCTGAATTTTAACATAAATGCTTCTTCAATGAAACATGGTAGTTTTGATCAAATTTCCATTTTTATAGAGCATACTATTTCTGACACATGTTCTTTTATAAACTAGCAAGTGTTTAAACGAACATGGCATGTTGAGAATTCGCTCTTTGTGAACTTGTAATAAACTGTACGCTTTGCATGTAGTGAACCAAATAAAACAGGTTAGGCCACAGGAGCTTGTTTGACACTGCTTTTTATGATAAAAAAAAGAAAATCTCGTCAGTGTAAATACAATGACACAATAACAGGGCTGCAGTTGGACTTTGCTGTAACACTGGACACTCGTCTGGACATTCTGATGGTATAATAATGGTACTATAATGTAAATAGGTCAATCTCGATCAGGACCAAAACATCAAAAGGAAAAGTTCCCAATGAATTTCTCTCTCTTTTAATGAAAACAGAATATAAGTCCTTTATATCAAAAAGACAGACACAATGCCCAATTTAGACTGGAGATTGTGAACCGAGGAGGCAAAGAAATGCAGAATTCCTCCCTTACTCAGCCAAGATTGTGTAAGCCCAAGTTCATGCCAGTTCAGGTTCATTTCTTTTCCTTTTTGTCATCTTTCTTGGCTGTAGCGTCTCCCTTCTCCTTGTCTTTGTCCTTATCTTTATCCTTCTCATCCTTCTTCTCCTTCTTGCTGTCATCTTTCTCTTGGCCCTCTTTCTTTTCTGCATCGCGGTTAGCGATTTTGTTATTGATGAGATTATGGAGAGCCACCACAGAGCGGATAAGCGAGGCCAGATAGACCACAAGCATCTGGTCGTTGGTCTTAAGGTAGAAGGCCTTGACAAACTCCTGCAGGTTGACATCCGGCAGCAGATTGAACACGTCCTGCAGCTGATAAATGATCTGGTGATTGATGGGCAGTTTGCCGGTTGCAACCTTCTCCAGGTAGCTCTTGATATCCAACAGCTTGGAGTTGAGCCCTTTCAGGCCATGCACCTGATTGGTGATGCGTTGCGACAGAGTGCCGACCGTTGTGTCCTTGATATCACTGCAAGAAATCATCAAGAGAATAAATAAGCTAGGTAGATGCTTATAGATGTGAAAAAAGCTCCTGTTATGCCATTTTAAAGGTTTCTAATGTAGTTTTGGAGTCTTCTACAACAAGTTTACATGCACCCACGGTCAAAAAACACTTCTTTTCTCAGACGTCGCAGCATCACGTCTTTTCTCAGTGTCTGAAACGGTTTGATAAAGGAGTCTATCTAAACCCTGCCTTTCTGAGAGCCCGCTCTGTTAAATTCACAACTTTGGATGGAAACATAGCTATTAACTTCATTTGTCGTGCACTTTGAACTTTCAAAGTTCACAAACAACTGCACTTCCATTCAAAAAGTTTGGGATCGGTACGAGTTTTAAAAGAAGTTCCGTTTGCTCGCCAAGGCTGCATTTATTTAATTAAAAATACATTAAACACAGTAATGTTGTGAAATATTATTACAATTTAAAATAACTGCTTTCCATTTGAATATATTTTACTAAAGTAATTTATTCCTGAGATCAAAGCTGAATTTTCAGCATCATTCCTCCAGTCTCCTGTGTCACATGACTCTTCTGAAGTCATTCTGATATGATGATTTGCTGCTCAAGAAACAGATTATCAATGTTGAAAACACTTTTTTTTTCAAAAGAACAGCATTTATCTGAAATGCAAAGCTTTTGTAACATACACAACTGTTCAAAAGTTCGGGGTCAGTAAAATTTTTTATTTTTTGAGAAGAAATGAAAGAAATGAATACTTTTATTCAGCAAGGATGTATTAAACTGATCAAAAGTGACAGTAAAGACATTTATAATGTTACAAAAGACTTTTTTTTTTAAATCAACTCTGTTCTTTTGCACTTTCTACTCATCAAAGAATCCTAAAAAACAATTTACACAAATATTTTGTAAAATTGTACACATTAGATATTTCTTGAGCAGCAAATCAGCACTTTCATGTGGGATCATGTGACACTGAAGACTGGAGGAAAAATGCTGAAAATTCAGCTTTGTCATCACAGGAATAAATTAATTTGTAAAATATATTCAAATAGAAAACAGTTATTTTAAATTGTAATAACAGTTTCACAATATTACTGTTTTTACTGTATTTTTAATAAATAAACGCAGCCTTGGTGAGCAGACGAAACTTCTTTTAAAACGGTAGTGTATGTGACACACTGCATGAAAGGTAGTATCCAAAAAAGCATAAGAGACACTTTAATACATGTAAAATGAATAATTAATGTACACGTTTGTCTCCGTCTTACCGCAACAAATGCTCTACACCCACTTCCTCCGCCTCCTCTGCTCCGATCTCACTGGTCACATGTTCAAACGTCTTAGACGTGGGAGTTCCATCCTTCAGCAAAAAATAAATGTCAACAATTAACATGAGAGATGTTAACCATAACGTACAACGTAATATAAGTACTCACATCATGCACTTCCTCCACTGAGATGTAAGCTTCAGTTGGCAACCCGAGGTCTTTGGGTTTCACATCAATAATGACTAAAACCTGGGAAATACAAAAGACATATTTTAATATGCTTAAATGAAGCGCTTTCTCCTCTTCAACCTCACGAAACATGTCAAGAACGTGAACAGGATGCATTTCAACCCAAAATCAGAAATAAAAAAATAGGAAATTATATTTTAACGAAATGAAACTAAGCCTATTTTCAGAAACATTAAGATTTTTTTATTTAAACATTAAGATTCGGCCAAATCCCGTTACTGTAAATCAAAATAATAATAAACACAAGACTGAAATTGCAAATTACACTTCATAGTAATATTTGTTGTACTGTAAGTAATTAAAGCATTAAGTAAAATAACAGTAATGACAATGATAGTGGGAATTAAGTAAATGGTAGGGCAATTCCAGCGTTATGGACGTGACATTTGCAGTCAAAACATAAAATATAAATTCTCAGAAAATGCATTTAATACCAATATATTTAAATGTCTGTTTATATGTCCATACTCCCTTAATAAAGGAGTACAGACATCAGAAAAATATCAGTCTACACATACGTTTTATATTTAAAATGAGGGAAATAAACATGCGTTATGGACGTGACAAAAAAAGACGCGAGTTTGTGGGAGACAATATACTTTGTTGAAATTCTGTGAATTAAAATGCACAAGCCAAAAGAAATAATACCAACCGAATGGATGAGTGTCGGCTCTCTATAGAACATAAATTATTTATTTTATTTTAGTTAAATTTTTTCCATTTATGAGGAAAAACGGACGTTACGGACGTGACGTCTTTCCGTTATGGACGTGACCGTTCCGAAACCATCACTTGGCTGACGCCGGAAAACTTGAACAGAGACCTTTTTGTGTCTCTCTTTTTATTTGAAACAACAAACATCTGAGACATCAGTAGGTAAGTCTGCACAATTAATCAAATTTAAACTGAAATCACCGTGTTATAGATTAGTTCACGCATATCTCTCATGCTGCTAAACTGTAACCGGCACGTGAGCATGTTCAAAACTCAATTCGGGCATGATATGCTTGATAATGTGGTGTTTACTTTAGACCCCGAAAGATACGGAATTGCTAATGCTTAGATACATAATCATTATATATGCATTTTATCATATCGATATTTCAGTTTCCCCTCAGTCCCGTCAGTGAATTGAAACGCTGTCTGATTGTAACAGTCTGGAGAGCGGTTTTTGTTTTTTTTTGCATGCAAAAAAGCAATCGTGTCACAATGATCGCAATATATTATGTTTTGTGTCAAACTAATCACAATGTTTATACCCGTTTTGCGTTGTTGAATGCGCAATCGTACTTTAAAATAGCCACATTATTGCAAAATTAGCCAATGCATTGAAATAATAATTGAAATGTTATCAAAATCACAATGAGAAATAACTGTCTTTGACCACAGAGGGCATGCGCGGGAAAGTAAGTGAGTCATCACAGAAGGCGCGTCTCATATTTCACTCTCATCTTTCTCTCTCTCACACACGCACACGCACACTCTATGGTACTATATGGTAGTATTAATTGATTTCTAAAAAGTTCTGATGTACAGTAATAGAGATCAATTTAATATATGTGTGGGGGTTTTTTAACAGTAAAATGATGAAAGACCAAGGTGAGTTTAAATAAGTTTGACTTCTTTCCACTCCATTTCAAGCATATAGATTCAAGCAATAGATCGATTTATATTGTAAAGTTGATGAATTTATCTTTTCGTATTGATTTAATCAGAATACTTCTTGATTGCCTTTGTTATGTGTCATTATATTGCTTGAAATAAATAAATTAATTAAACAAATATGCGCTGGTCAAATCATGCATGATTTAATATGAAGCGTCCGTAACGGTCACGTCCGTAACGCATAATTAGGTTGTTTAGACCAATTAAGTTAGATGATTTGTCAATCATAACTAGAATGGACATTTTTTGGCTTTGTACATAAAGTTTCAAATTAATTGTAATAATAATGATTATACAATATAAACTAATTCTTTAAATCGTTACGGACGTGACACAGCACTTTAGCGTCGAGTGATTTCCTAAATATAGCCTTCATAAATTTAAAGGGAAATGCAGTTATAACAAAGTGAGTGTATTTATATCTCAGTCATGCCCCCATCTTTCTGCAACATCCATACTATCAACAAAAAGTATAATTAAATGAGTCTTTGATCCCTCTTTTTAAAGCATGAAATTGGTTTGTATAAAAAAAAAGAAATTTTAGTATCTGTGCACACCTTATCTGAGGTGAATTAACAGAAATGTACTTAAAATTTACATGACAGCACATCAATACAATAAAATACAGATCCAAATGGACAACTTAGAAAGGGTTTTGATTTTTTTATGATAACTTAAATTTTTCATAGCAAGGTTGACATTTGCGTGGAATTGCTCGGTAGTAAAACAAACCTTGTTTATATTTTTTATTAATACAAATTATTTAAATAAAATGTGTATTACCTAAAAAACATATGCAAAAATATTATTAAATATAAAGATATTACAGATAAAAAGAAAACATAAAAAAAAAAAAAAAAAAAATATATATATATATATATATATATATATATATATATATATTATACATATATAATATATTATATACATATATATATATATATATAAAAAATGCAAAATATTATATATATTTTTATCTTATTTTTGAACGAAACATTACCCAGACAAGCTTTTTGTCAGATTCACCCTGATACAGACAGTATAAACTAAGCTAAAGATTATTAAAATAAGCAGTATTACATACCGAATTAGAGCAGTACTGTTTCATGAGCTCATTTATGGCAATATCATTCTTGTGCAGCTTTGGGCCCGTGTGGTACCACCCAACTATTCGCTCCCTTGCTAAAATTGAAAGAAATAACTCAATTAGACGTTGGATTTGGACGTTGGAACAATGACAGACTCAAAAAAGCATACGAGAGTATAAAATATAACAATGGTTCCTGAAGCGTACAGTGAAGCAATCTCACCGTTGACTTTCTTGAACATGCCGTACATGTTCTCCAGATAGTCGTGGTCGAGGAACCAAACCGAATCATCCTTGTCGTCCTCATCGAAAGGCACTGCCACACAATTACTGAACATTACTCACACTATATTCCCACAGGAAAGAAATGCATTTGACAGCAAGACATGCAAACATACCGGCGAAGCTGTTGGACACATCAAGCACTTTCTTGTGCCATGAGCCCAGCAGAACTCCCACAACTCGCTTCTGGCTGCCAACTTTACCGATCCTATGAAACAAAGACAAGATTTACAAATGCAGTGTTTAATTATGGCTCTTTGAACATATACACCATGTTCAGAAAGCATTTAAATGCTGTTATTGATCAATATGTCATATAGCAAGTTAAGTATCACAATAAAAGAAGCACTTACAAAGAAAACGAGGAATACATTATTATTGAAATTATATAATATGATTTCAATCACAATAATATATGATTTTAAAAAGCTTACAGCCCTAATTGCGAGTAAAATCATCTGTACATAATGTTAACAATCATAACTTAGATATATGTCTAACTGCAGGACGACGTTTTAACATAAAATGTCATGTTATTAAGTTAATATCCATAATATGCCTATCGTAACTCTTAAAATTGTGTTTCTTTTCATGTTTTTACTGAGACTGATTATATCCAGTTAGCCTTTAGCTTGTAGCGGCTACTTCCATTGACACATAATGACAGTGAGTTAACAGTTTTCCTACAGCACCATCACAACACTCAATATTTACCTGTTAAAATGGTCCACGACACTCAGCAGCACCAAGGGATGAACGACGACCTTTTCTACCGCTAAGTCCGGCATTTTCACTCAATAAATCCGAGTAGTTATGGAAAAAATATTGTTTTTCTGTTGCTCAGCACGCCAGTTTCATGGACGCTGCGCCGCTTGTTCCGCTACTGCTTCGTGTGTTACCCGCGGTGACGCTTAGGCGTGACGCACACGAGCGCCCACTGGATTGGAGGAGGAATTACACCCTGACTATCGAATTGGAAAAGCGAACAAATTATTGACGCTTAAAGGGCTAGTTCACACAAAAATAAAATCTGTCATTAATTATTGACGCTTAAAGGGTTTCTCACGCAGTGAAAAATACAAAGAGGACACTCACAACATGTCGACAGACAAGACAGAGCAGGGATTGGGCGTATTGCACAATTTTATATCCAAAAGAATTAAATTGAGTTCTTTTTCGCTGCTTATTGCGCTTAAACAATCAAATACACACAAAATAATGTCAAAATGACGGCCTAGGCGAGTATTCACGAAAACACATTCAGTATTAAGTGCACATAAAAACACGTGTAACAGAATAATGGATCCATGCGTCAGTACTTAAAGTGACTGCAGCCTAATATTCCTGTTGCTAAATTGACCCTTCGCAAAGACCCGCCCCCTTTAGTTACTGTTGCTATGTCCGACAAGCTATGTGCTCTCACGCCACACATCATGTGAAAAATACATCGCGGAGCAAAGAGGACACTGGCAACACGTCGACAGACCGTTTCACATTTAATATATCGTAATTTTTTAAAGAAGTTTAACAATAAATAGCGTATAGTGTCTCTTTAATGTGTCGTGACAGATCGCTGTAGCTCCTCGTGAACCGATCATCTCTTCATACTAGTTCAAGACGCGAGTTCAAGTTCATCAACGTTAATCTTCTAACTCCCCTGACTGCTTTGTCGGACAGACTTGACTTGACTTGACAAAAATGGCGGATTCGGGGGTTATGATTGGTTAGATCGCCTGTCAATCAAACTGATGGCAAAGGGTCAATTACTCACCCTCGTGTCGTTGCACATTCGTAAGACATTCGTTCATCTTCAAAATACAAATAATGATATATTATTGAAATCCGAGAGAATCCGACTGTCCCTATATATCCGACCACTTTCAAGGTCCAGAAAGGTAGTAAAGACATCATTGAAGTAATCCATGTGACTCCAGTGGTTAAACCTCAGTTTTATGAAGAGACGCGTGTGCTTTGTTTGTGCAAAAAACATAATTTACCACAAAACAATATTATCCAAAGAGTGTTCACGTGAGAACTAACATTGTTGCGAGAACACTCTTTGGATAATATTATTTTGTAAATGTGGTAAATTATTATTATTATTTTTTTGCAATTATGTGCAAAAAGTCTAAACATAACACGCATGCATTTATTTGCGCAAACAGAGCACTTGTGTTCATAGAACTGATGTTAAACCACTGGAGTCACATGGAAAACTTTAAGGATGTCTTTTCTGTCATTCTGGACCTTGAACGTGTTAAGTTGGATCTTTATGGAGGGACAGAAAACTCTTCGATTTCATTAAAAATACCTTCTTTTGTGTTCCCAAGATGAGCAAAAGTCTTATGGATGTGGAACGACATTCATTTTTGGGTGAACTAACCCTTTAATATCATGTTACTGTGTTTTTAAACCACAAAGACGCATAGTTTCTTGGTTCTCTACATTTTAATTTAATAAAATCACGAAAATAGGATGCTTTTAATATGCGAATTCTTTGCCATTGTTTTACGTTTTGTTTGCTAGACACCAGATGGCGCTGTTTATCCTGTTTAGTGTTACTCCATGCATACGTACATTTTTATTTATTTATTTGTTTGTTCATTATTGCTTAATTTATGTGCTTATTTAAATGATTTAACTAATTATATTCAGTTAATATGTGCACTGAAAAATTCATTTGAGTCTTTCTGAACTCAAATACAAAGTGTCAACAATTCCAACATAATCTATTTGTAAATAGAGGGCAAATAAATCTGATATCACCTTATGAATCATCATAGAATGACCTTAATGTTTGGCTGATATGTCCATTGTAGAGTAATAAAGCTCCGTGTGGTCTACAAAGTTATAAATCTAGTACAGATAAAATTATACAGCGCTATAAAAACTAAGGTTTGACCCTTGTGAACATTTTGTCAAATTTAATTATAAAAGTAACTAAAAGTTTACCCCACAAATGTTGTGAACTTTGTGAATATAATAATGGCAGGGCTGATAGAGAATTATTAATTTCTGTGGTACGAGGGGTCTGATGTTATTTGGTTGTATATGGTATTAATATTGAAAGATAACTGAATATATATCACACAATAATATAAAAAGTATTATGTAGTTGTTATAACTATAATCAGTGGTAGATTTTGTGCTGATTTGTCAATTGTAAAACTATCTAAGTTGATCAGCTAATCTCATTTATTTTTATTTTAATTAACACATTGGTATTTAATGATACGATGCTGTAATTAATTTATTAACGGCTGTAAAACGAGTAAATGTCAACAACTGCTTGCATTATCATTTCAAGGCTTCTTAAAGTTTTATACGTTCAAAGTTTGTATTGACAAGCCGATTACTATCTTGAATTCTACTTCCTTAAATTCAAATTTGAATGTTACCTCAAACAAATTCAGGAGTTGAATTGAAATTTAAAGGCGTCTTTGATTATGATTTCACTTTTTAAACTTTAGTTAGTGTGTCATGTTGCTGTTTGAACATAAACAACATCTGCAAAGTCATGACTCTCAAAGTTCAGTGCAAAGAGAGATTTTTTCTTTTACAGAAATCGCTTTTTAAGGACTACAAGCTTCTTCCTGGGTTGGTGACATCACAAACCCCACAATTTACATAAACCCCGCCCCTGAGGACACATAACAAAGGGGGCGGGGCCATATTGGGCTGCTTTAGAGAGGAGGAAGAGTTGTTGTAGTAGAGTGTTGTTGATGCTGTCATTTTACGCCGGACTGCTTCACAAACGAAGGTCAATTCAACGCTGGATTTGCACAAAAGATTAACATGACGACACATGCTAGTGATGAACTGAACCAACTCCACAACAACTACATAAATTTATCCACTAACCGTTCAGAAACCTTCAGTTTCATGCTAAAAGCTGTAACTTCTTCCTGAGTCTCTCCATCAGTGTTTGAACAATGTAAGGCTGAACACGTTACTGACAATCCTCATTTTGTCTGCGTGAGATTCTCCAGCTTTGTTTATTGTTGAGCAACCGAAGCGTGAGCTGTTAAAGCTCCGCCCTCTTCTGGAAAGCAGGCCCGGAGCAGCAACTCATTTGCATTTAAAGGGACACACACACACACAAAAACAGCATGTACTTCCTCACACTCAAATATGGGGTAAATTTGACAAGCTATAATAAATGATATGTGGGGTATTTTGAGCTGAAACTTCACAGACACATTCTGGGGACACCAGAGACTTGTATTACATTGTGTGAAAATAGGTCCCCTTTAAAAGGATTCCCAATGTAATTCTGATTCACTAAAAAGAGATAGTTCACCCACAAAGTAAACAGTGACAAGATTTTCATTTTGGGGTGAACTATCCCTTTAAATTCCATTGTGTGAGGACAATAGTGAATCTGCTGAACATGAATCATGTGTCAAGCTGCCAAAAGTTGTGTCAAACAGTCCTGTGTCCTCACAGCCCGCGTTGTCCCCAGACAATAACGGTTGAGTTTTTCCCAAGAACATTGGCATCATGATGGCATGACACACTGATTGGGTGCTTTGTTACACATGTTTGCTTGAGTAACATTTGACAAGTAAAAAGCGTGCAAACTTTTTTCATTTTTTGTGGAATATTTTCTTGAAAAGTGTGCTTGTGCTATATTTGCTTTTTTACATTATAACATGCATATAACATAACTGACCCTTCGCAAAAAGTTTGATTGACAGGCGATCTGACCAATCATAACCCTGAATCCGAGATTTTATCCGACGAAGCGGTTAGGGGAGTTAGCGGATTAATGTTGGTAAAGCTGAACTTTAGAAAAATTGTGTGTACTCACGTCTTTCCACGCTTGAAACAACATTCCTTCTGATGTTCATTCATGTTTATTTGATGCTATAAATGAACTAGTATGAAGAGATGATCGGTTCACGAGGAGCTACAGCGATCTGTCACGACACATTAAAGACACACTATACGCTATTCATTGATTAAACTTCTTAAAAAAATTACAATAAATATGAAACTGTCGACGTGTGGTCAGTGTCCTCTTTGCCTATGTATTTTTCACTGTATGAGAACATGATGTGTGGCATAAGAGCGCATGGTTTGTCGGACATAGCAACAGTAACTAAAGGGGGCGGGGTCTTTGCAAAGGGTTAATTGTATCCTATTTTATATTCATTATCTCTCAAGGAGACAAAGATGATAATGGATCAAACATAGCCATAACTGTATATGGTTAATGAACATATCAAGTAAGTTCATAATTATAATCACATAACTGTACAAAAAAAAACATTTACCTTCAAAAAGCATTTTTTCTGATTCTATATCTCTGAATGTATCATTCCAAAAACTTAAGACAGGTTGGTAATGAAGTCTAATTAATCTGTGTTTTGAAAGTATTGCTCTTGAAGTGATGACGCGTGGAGTGGGCGGGGCCGCAGAGGAAACACACAAACTAAACAGAGTCGTGCTGGCTGTGTACACACACACACACGCACACACACACTCACTCACTCACACACATACACACACACACACACACACACATACACACACATTACGAAGAGCGCAGAGCGCAGAGCGACACAAGCACTTTATTTATGACGCTCAAAAAGTGTCACTGCCAGCTTTTTCTGTACCTGTCTTTTGTTTGTTTTCGTTTTTCGTTTCGGCAAAACTAAACTGCGGTTGAAGAGCAAGTCTGTCATTTTCGTGGCGGATCGGAGGCACTGCGATGCCCTCTGATTTCACAACGCTGTTCAGCGCGGATATCGACCTCGATTCGCCCAAGTCCCTCTACTCCAAAGGTAAGTCACTTTCTGCTCACTTTCTACTCATACTGTACATTTACTGTGTGCACGCGCCAGCAGGTTGTGTTCCAAAACCTTAGTGAGCTGCCTATCTAGACAGCACCATATCTGTTGTGTGCTGTCTAGGTAGTATGCTCACTACGATTTGGTGTGTGCACTCAGTTTGTTGTGAGTTTACATTGTTCATGTGACAAGTGGTTTAAATGGTGATCAAATAAATGTGTGTGTGTGTGTTTGAGGGGGCGGGGTGTGCAGTTGTAACTCACATCAGCATGCATATCACTCTTTATTTGGTTTATAAATATCTCTGATGGAGGGAATGAATGACAATACATTCAGACATGGAGTTTGACACTGAGAGTATGATTGTGCAGAATATAGAATCCACCCAACTCCTCTCTTCTCTTAGAAAAAGTAGCAAATTTTTAACTTTTCACGCTCACTTTGTTTTACTGTCCTCTGATGTTTCCTGTGCGACGCCTCTGGGTCTCCTTTGGTTGTAGGAAAATGAACCTCATCAGAGACGGTCTGTTGTTTTAGGGATTGAAAGCTAAATAAAGGTCTGAAGGGAGTGAATATGACTTCTCTAAAGTTCCAACCTGTTGTTTTAGTATTATTTTTATAGTATATATTAATAATTTAATTAGCGTTTATTTGTCAGGTTTTTTTTGTCATGTGCTTTTATCTATCTATCTATCTATCTATCTATCTATCTATCTATCTATCTATCTATCTATCTATCTATCTATCTATCTATCTATCTACTATCTATCTATCTATCTATCTATCTAACATTTTTATTACTACATATATATATATATATATATATATATATATAGTAATGTTAGTAATTCTGCTTGTTTACTTCAGTTTAGTTTGATAGAGTAAGAGTTTGAGTAATTTTGTTATGTGCTTCTGTTATTTTTATGAGTTCTTTGTGTGTGTGTGTGTATATATATATAAATGACTGTTAATCGCATCCAAAATAAGTTTGTCCAAAATAAAAGTTTATTGTTTTAATTCTTTTTAATTATGTACAAGTACACACACACACACACGCACACACACATATATATATATATATATATATATATATACACACACACAAGCAAGCATATATATATATATATATATATATATATATATATATATATATATATATATATACACACACACACAACATATTTATATACAAATATAATATATTTTTGTTAAATAAAATATAATATAAATTAAGCTACACAGAACACGCACATATATTATGAACTTTTATTTTGGATGTGAATAATTGCGATTAATCGTTTGACACCACTAATATATAATAAAGAATATAATAAAAATAACAAAAGCACATATCAAAGTTCCTCAAACTTAAACTAAACTGAAGTAAATAAGCTGAATTACTAACATTACTAAATCTAAATCTCTCTCCATATATATATATATATATATATTTCTGGTTTTATTCCAGATCTTGTAATTCAGCTTATTTACTAAAGTTAGATGACAAGGCAACATTTCTAATCTTCATTTAAGTGTTGTCCATTTAATATCCAATAATAACAATACTTCAAACAGCACTCAGTATAACCCGGAGTAACTCAAACTACTACTCGCTGTGGTGGCCTCAAACATTGTTCTCATACTTGCAGAGTTATTATGGGCAGCGTTCTCCTGCAATACACCCCTCTCGCTGAGGTCTTCTATTGGTGCATTTTTAATTTCCTGTGCATTAGATGTTCTTTATGTAGTTTGTATCAGCCTTAAACAGAGAGGCTGCAGTCTTAGATTTTAATTTGCCCAGTGATTTGATGTGGATTTTCATCTTATTACAGGTGAGGAGTGTTATTGCCTAGGTGTGTATTGTAGTATCCTGAATCAGGGCTTTAGTCACACGTTACGTAAGGCTCAGCCTAATCTCATTTGCAATTCTTGGTAATAGTCTGCTGGCCGCCACTGCTGTTGTTATTGTTGTTGCTTCATATTCAAGACATCCAAGTGTTGGATGAAAGTTTAGCCATTCTTGTCCAGTTGTTTTTTTCAGCTCCACTTCTCTTTCAGTTGACTTCTGTTGTGCACGTGTTACCTGTCCCTCCGAATTAATGTCTCCAGGTATACAGTAAATGTTATTATGCAGGAAGCCCATACTTGCGTAACCTCAAAAAGTTAAGTAGCCCTTTATGCGATTTTAAAGTTCCCGATGTGGTTTTGGAGGTCTCCTATAACATGTTTACATGCATCCAAAACCACTTTAATTTTCTCATAATGTACATTGCAGCATCACCTCTTTTCTCAGTGTCTGAAACGGTTTGATAAAAGATTCGGTCTCAAAAACCCCGCCTTTCTGAGAGCCTGCTCCGCTCTGATTGGTCAGATGGCCCAGTCTGTTGTGATAGGTCCAACGCTTATAAAGCAAAGGCTCATTATCATATCTGAATTTCAAGCTTCGCATCACTTGTGATACAAATAGTGGTTTCATCGTATCCATTTCATCCTTTTGGAATGCATGCAAAGTGGATTCGTGCAGGAAACGGCTGTCTACAACGTAAAGCTGGATGATTCTGGATAAATTGCGAATATACACTTTAAAACTTTGCAAATATTACACTTTACATCCGAGGTAATATTCGAAAAAGCATAGTAGGGGAACTTTAAGTGGGAGAATGTAATGTATATGAATCTGTGCATCAATCACAACTCTATATTTTTGATATATTGAAAGCGCTGAGCGCGTCTGTCTTCGTAATGATTGGTGATGAATCATAACGAATATGTAACACTTTACCGTATGTAACACCTGCTGCGACTTTGAAGACCCCTGCATGATATAAAAACATAACCCTCCATAACCACTTCCTTTGGCTAGATATTAGAGTGAACACAAAGATACGCAGTGACGAGGTTAAAAACCTCAACGTAATAAGAACAGTCGTGAGACATTTTCACTTTTAAATGAGATGTTGACTCTGAGAATAATAACTCAAATGAACTGTGTTTGTATCATTTAATTATTGATTTTATTTGAAACTAAAATTGATATGTGAAAGAGAGTATTTTTAGACTGAAATTTTAATGGTCTGGTTTTTTTTTTTTAGGGAAATTGACCAATGAATTTCTATGATTTTAGCATGCTTTTCTATTTGCCAGTGTTGTTTTAGTATCGCTGAAATTTTTATATTTTCTGTTTTTAAAATTTATTTTAGTTAAAGCTGCAGTCTGTAAGTTTTGCCTCTTTGTCGCCATCTCTGTTTGAAATCTGCTATTGCAGTAAATTGCGGAACTATCCTGCAAATTAGTATTATTGTCATACTTTGTTCTCAAATTGTTAATGTTAACAACATCAGATTTTGGATCATTTTTAACCCAAACAATTTACAAACAATTTTTTTTTACGTTTTATTTGAATTAGCTTTAGTTATTTTTTTTTTTAACTTCAACTTAATAATAACAATTTAGTTAAAATGTATTATTAATATTATTATCATTCATTTTAGTTAATGTTTATTTTTTTCAACTTGTGAAAAAGTTAACGATAATAATCCTGCTTTTGATACTGGATGAGTTTTTTTTCTTTCTTTTAAATAAACAATTATTTTTATTTTGACACTGAACACACAAAGAACAATTGTAATCAGAAAAAATAATTTTTGGATAAAAATTCTTTAAAAAAAAAAAAAAAAAGTGATATTCACTATTGAAATTCCCATGCCTTTTCAGTGACTTTTTAAGATATTATTACTTTGGACTTTTCCAGGGCCTGCAAATCACATTTTTTACATTCTCTGACATCCATTCCAGGTTTTCCATGATGTTCCATGATGTTCTCATGTTCAGTGAGAACAGTGTAATCACCTTTCAAAATAGTCTTGTGCTCTGTAATTATTTTACATAGACTCTCACTTGCATGCAGAATCATTATAAAAGCATTAGAAAAGTCTAAACATTGAGATGGAGTATCCAGCATTGGCGTGAGAGTTAAAAGTGGCAGGGGTCTATGGGAAACAGGCAATCCGTCTAATGAGCTTATTTAAAGTAGTCAGTCAGTAGATTAGGCCTTTTCTCATAGACACGGGCCAGTTTTGTTCCGTCATTGCACGTGTTCGTCTCTTTCAGTATTCTTGTCACTCTCTGACATCTGCAGTTGACCTTTTCACATTGTTGTTTCCCCTTCCGCATCCCTGCTGCGTGGATCTCTTCGAGTGGACTGGCTAATGAGCTCTTGTGTCATGTGACGGGGATGACAGTGCCGGGGATGTAGCTAAGCATATGGCTGTGCATTCCCAGAAGGATGGCAAAACGCCCTGGAGATGTGGCTTGTGAATTTATTTTTAGCTAGATGTTGTTTGGTATGTGAGTGGCAGGGGCACCGCTTTGAAAACACATTGTCCAGCTTGAGTGGCTGTGCGATGTGGGATTGATTTGGAGCCAACATCTGATTATTTCCATGCAGCTGATCACTGTTTTCTATAGAGGCAAATCCTGTTTTCATTCACTGGATTAGCTCCCTACGTTCATTAAGTCAATGGGTTATGCTGTAGGAAGCCGGTCTATGTGTCCTGTAATGTGATGTTATAGTTCATCTAAAACACTTTTATTATACTACTATTAAATATATATATATATATATATATATATATATATATATTTAATAAGAGCAATACATTCTGTTTTTTATTTATTTTTTTCTTTTAAAAATGAATTTGTCATTATTATAAAATAGCTAAAAAGTTTAGAATGTTTTTTTTGGAGGCCATAAAAGGAATTTGATTCATATTGTTTTGTCAGTTTGGAGCAGGTATGTTTGGAATCACAAAAAGGCTTCTGTTGCTTTGTCAACACAAGAGACTATTTCTATCGTTTGAAATAGAAATGTTGCAACAAAACTGCTTCACTCTATTAATATTTGAAAACGTTTTGTCCACCAAATCAAAGTCATGTGGTGCACCCCTGCAGACCGTCGTGTTTGTCAAGGTCAACAAGTCTCTTAAAATATCAGGAATTTTGACCCTTTAACCTTCCTTACTTCCTTTACTTTGCTAATTTACTTCCTTTATTTCACTTCCTTCTTTTCACTGTAAATTACTTTACTTCCTTCCTTCATTCATTCATTTGCTTCCCTTCCTTCCTTCACTTGCTTCCCTTCCTTGCTTCCTTCCTTCTTTCACTTCACTTCACTTACTTTATTTACCGTCCTTTTTCTTCCTTCCTTTACTTTGCTTCCTTCCCTCCCTCCATTCTATCCTTCCTTCCTTTCTTTCTTCCTTCACTTCTTTTATTTACTTCCCTTCCTTCCTTCCTTCCTTCACTTCCTTTATTTACTTCTCTTCCTTCATTCATTCATTTGCTTCCCTTCCTTCCTTCACTTCACTTACTTTATTTCCCTTCCTTCCTCTTCCTTCCTTATTTCCCTCCTTCCATTATTTCGTTCCTTCCTTCTGAGCCAATCCATACTTTTTGAATAAACAAAATACTAATACAAATCCTTCCTTAATTCCTTCCTTCTTTCACTTCACGTCCTTTATTTACTATCCTTCCTTCCTTCCTTTTTCACTTCCGTCCTTAACTTCACTTCACTTCACTTCCTTCCCTTACTTCCCTTTCTTCCCTCCATTCTTCCTTCCTTTACTTCACTTCCTTCTTTATTTCCTTCCTGTACTTTTCTTTCTTTCTTTCTTTCTTTCTTCCTTCCCTACCTTCCTTTCTCCCTCCCTCCCCTCCTATACCTTTACTTCACTTCCTTCCCTTACGTCCCTTTCTTCCCTCCATTCTTCCTTCCTTTACTCACTTCCTTCTTTATTTTCTTCCTGTACCTTTCTTTCGTTCTTTCTTTCTTTTTCCTTCCCTCCCTTCCTCTCTCCCTCCCTCCTTTCCTATACCTTTACTTCACTTCCTTCCCTTACTTCCCTTTCTTCCCTCCATTCTTCCTTCCTTTACTTCACTTCCTTCTTTATTTCCTTCCTGTACTTTTCTTTCTTTCTTTCTTTCTTTCTTTCTTTTTCTTTCTTTCTTTCTTTCTTTCTTCCTTCCTTCCTTCCCTATACCTTTACTTCACTTCCTTCCCTTTCTTCCCTCCATTCTTCCTTCCTTTACTTCACTTCCTTCTTTATTTCCTTCCTGTACTTTTCTTTCTTTCTTTCTTTCTTTCTTTCTTTCTTTCTTTCTTTTTCTTTCTTTCTTTCTTTCTTTCTTCCTTCCTTCCTTCCTTCCTTCCTTCCTTCCCTCCCTTCCTCTCTCCCTCCCTCCCTTCCTCCCACCTTTCCTATACCTTTACTTCACTTCCTTCCCTTACTTACTTCCCTTTCTTCCCTCCATTCTTCCTTCCTTTACTTCACTTCCTTCTTTATTTCCTTCCTGTACTTTTCTTTCTTTCTTCCTTCCCTACCTTCCTCACTGCCTTCCTTCCTTCCTTCCTAAAAAATCTAATCAAATTTAATCAAAATGGACTATTTTACTCAATATTTGTGTGTGCTATGTATTAATAGAAATACATAAATTAATACATAACATAATACTAGAAATCACGTTGTTAACTCGGTTGAATCAGTCGATCAAAAGTCTTCACGTCAGGCATTGATGAAGTTTTATTTCAGTTTGGATGCTGTTTGTTTAGGCAGACGATTGCAAGGCAGTTTGCCAGATTTTTTTCTTCAATATTTGTCTTTATTGGTTATTTATGTTCCTTGATACTATTCTCCCGAGCCAATCCATGTTTTCTGAATAAACAAAACACAATGGCCCATGTAGAACAAAATTAGGCCCGAGTGGTTTGGCCTCTGGTGATGCTTCCATTTCACAGACTGCTGAAATGTACCGGTCAACTATGTGCTAATATCACAAGTGCTAAATTCAGCAACGTGTGCACTAAATGTGAGTTTCTTCTTGCTAGTTTTCCATGCAAGTTGTTGGGAAATAGCTCCACACAAAGGTGACCAAACATTAATTGAATTAAACATTAATTAATATAGACTGACGGCAGAAAGTTTGCAATCCAAAGCAACTTTCATTGGCCAAGGACCGTCCAAGGAGAAGTCTGACCGATATATAAATCAGCTAATCACAGTTTGTTTTGTTCAGTTTTAGAAGCATGAAAAATTCGATGTCCGTTTCAGATGACGACTTTGAAACTCCCAAAGTGTTTCCCATTTTGTGTGCTAAATGCATGAGCGTGACGTCTGATGCCGAGACTACATCTAAAGTGACTTATAGTGAAGGTTTAAGCGGTAAAACTGTGGTAAATTCACTGTGCTGCGTGGCTTCTGTGTCTCTTTTGTCTCGTTATGGTTATTAGGATTCATTCTGGCAACATGAGAGATCTCCAAACAGTGTCTGTGTTGCCGTTAAGCTCGGCTGTTTGTTTATACTGAGAAATGACAGATGTAAGCAGACTTGTTTTGATTTATGAAACGTGATCCTCATGGTCCAGCCCTCTCTTGACGTCACGTTCTTTATTCTTCTTCCTCTGCCAGCCTAAGGTGGAGTGTGCTGCTGTCATGCCCCAATAACTCCTGCCTCAAAATTCCTTGGTAGTTAATGGTTAACACTAACCAAACTGTAATTTAAAGAGGCAAGGGAAAAAAAATAAAAGAGTTCCTGACTCTGGGTCAAAATATTACCTGCCCCACTATTTGCCGTGCACACTCTGGATGTTGTTCCAGAGCCAACAAAGAAATGCACGAGTGGTTAAACTATATCGGCAGCCCCTGGCAACTGCTGAAGAGGGCTTTGGAAAGGCTGTATATTTCCCATCTTCACCTTTAAGGAAAATCCACAAGCATCTAGTGTCTGTTTGAAGTGCTGGTGCGTGGATATGACTCTGGTCCCTTCTACAGTATTCGTCTATGAGTAAAATGTGAGCATGGACTCAAAACCATATGAAACCAGCATGAACACATGGATTTCCTAGACCATGGCACAGTATAGAGATTTGCTTGTTATTGAGCCAGTGATACTGTTAACCCTTTTTTCTAGTTCTGCCTAACATGAATACTCCAATTTCTACTGGCAATAACACAATAGTTGTGACACATCTAGAGCTGCACGGTTCTGGATAAAATGAGAATCATGATTTTTTTTTGGTTTCAAATAGAGATCACGATCCTCCCACGATTCTGAATTTTCAACCAAACAAAATAACTTGTAATTCACTAGAGGTTCTGACAAAATAGTAAAAAAATTGCTGGAAAGTGTTTGAATGAATTATTTAAAAAATGGTTTTGAATGACTCGTTAATAAATTATGAATCCGTGTTTTTGAACGAATCTTTTGAATGAATGATTCAATGACGAATACATTTTTTTAACAGTCACTTGTCGCCTCCTAGTGGCGTAATGATATAATCAATACTTAAGCGATGATTGAACATTAATGATGAACACCTGCTGTTAACAAGCAGAATCACTGAAGAAAACTACTGACTTCATTTGACGCGCCAAGTGGTTTCAAAAGGTGGTTTTGATCGCTATCGTAGTTGGGATAGAAACACTTTTATCTCAGTACTTCTGTGATAATTTGAATATTTATAATGCAGAAATAACTAATGTGTGGTTCAAAACTGCTCTCTGACAGCACAAACACATATTTGAATGTTCCGGTATGATTTTGTTAAAGGTTTAAAAGACGCAGACGAATCGTTGTCATTAATAAAATAAGATTGGATGGGTGCTTGAGGTTTTTTTTTTTTATGATTAATCGCTACCTCTTTCATTTTAATGAAATATTGTGATCTGTTTTTTTCTCAAGGTTGGCTGAATTGACCCTTCGTAAACAGTTTGATTGACAGCCGATCTGACCAATCATAACCCTGAATCCGCCATTCTGTCCGACAAAGCAGTCAGGGGAGTTAGTAGATTAACGTTGGTGAACTTGAACTTGAAAAATTGTGTGTACTCACATCTTTCCGCGCTTGAAACAACATTCCTTCTGCTGTTCATTCATGTTTATTTGATGCTACACAGTAAAAAACCCAGAGTTAAATCAACTCTGCTCAGATAACATTTGGTCCCTCTCTAAATGGCGTTAAAGTAACACTGAAGCAGAGTTAAAGTTAATGAGATGATTGAACATTAATGATGAACACCTGCTGTTAACAAGCAGAATCACTGAAGGACAGAGAAACACAAGAACTACAACTGACTTCAGCCACAGTCTTAGATGAAATCAACTGGAGATAAAAGACATTCAATCTCTGAAGAGTGTTACTTTAACACTATTTAGAGAGGGACCAAATGTTATCTGAGCAGAGTTGATTTAACTCTGGGGTTTTTACAGTGTATAAATGAACTAGTATGAAGAGATGATCGGTTCACGAGGAGCTACAGCGATCTGTCACGACATTAAAGAGACACTATACGCTATTTACTGTTTAAACTTCTTAAAAAAATTACGACATATTAAATATGAAACTGTTTCATACGTCGTCATTGTCCTCTTTGCTCTGGGATGTATTTTTCACTTCGTGAGAACATGATGTGTGGCGTGAGAGCGCATGGCTTGTTGGGCAACACCTTTTAAGCCTTAATGTGTATTGCATTATAAAGGTATCGATAATATATAATGCATTATACTTTATATTATATTATTATAATGTATTAACTGTTTGCAATTGGACCATACGGCAAAATTAATGCATTACAATTCTTTTTAAAGTAGTATTACCTCTCTAATACATTTTCTCTTAACAAGCCTTCCACTCCTCAAAGTGAGGAGAGATTAGTGAAATCTTTTAAAACGAAGCATATGAAAAGTGCCTTTTGACTATTCTACCCTGACCCAGACACTTTTTAAAGCCACAAACCGTGTGTTAAATATGCAAGAAGTTAATCAAAGATCCAAGGAGTAGGTTTTCCTTCGGCTGATGAGAAACACTCGGGTTACAGGATCGACTTTCTTCTTAAAACCAGAGCCACACCGTAGAACGTGCTTCCTTGTGTCACATTGTCTGAGCAG
The DNA here is from genome assembly GCA_037194245.1 of Opsariichthys bidens. NCBI lineage: Eukaryota > Metazoa > Chordata > Actinopteri > Cypriniformes > Xenocyprididae > Opsariichthys > Opsariichthys bidens. The sequence goes on along the minus strand of CM074307.1, from coordinate 7,540,749 downwards.
CCGTTTTTTCATCCGCCACTTGGCCGAGTTTGCTGTTGGACAGTACAGTCTGACAGCCGAAAGCCGGATCCAGATTTGTGAGAGTGGCTGTGCTTTAAAAGGTTTTTCATTTAGGCCACACATCATGTGCCACTGTATCACACACAACTCCTGGTCAAAGTTCAAAAGCTTTCTCGCGACACATAATCCGTGACTTTTTTTTTCTCCAGTGGTTTTGTGAGTGTGTCTGAGGTCGAAGGGGAGATGGGCAGCGCAGTTGCATAATTTAAATTTCCTGTGTTTTCATTCCTGCTCAATGACTCACCTGCATCTCCCCGTGGGGCAAAACTGAACGCTGTGCTTCAGAAGAGTTTGTTCAAATCCCAGTTGCTCTCTTCTGACACTACCTGACAAACTTGACAGGCACATTCATGTTGTATGGGATGAGGTTTTGAATCAGTCATCACTTCAAACGATAAAAGCAGTGCTGATTTATGTTGCCAAAGCCTTAACTTGCTGAATCCATCGCAATCTGAAAAAAAAAAAAGTGCAAACAGTCATTTTTGGCTAGTGAAAATGTTTTGCACAAAGAAATGGGGTTTTAAATTTCAGACTTCAGTGTTTTAGAACAGGTGTAGACCACCTAATACCCGAATCTGGTGTAAATGTCCTCAGAACAAGGCCGTAACCATGTCTTGAGTCGCCAGAGTACTTGTTCACGCACATCTCAGCCCTTTTTTATTTATTTTTATTTATTTGTTGGACCAAACACTGACGCATAACTGTCAGTTACAGTATTGACGTCACACAAAAACACTATCGCAAATTTTTATCGAAAGGTTGATCAATCTGTGAATTTAATTCAGTGTGTTTTAGCTTTTTAAACACAAATTATTTGGTAACACTATTTCAATAGTCCACTTTAGACGTTCTACTTACTAAGGGTGCGTTCACACTTGTCATGTTTGGTGCGATTGCTCAGTTAGTGCGGTTCGTTTGAACACGTGTGAACGCTGCCATCCGAACCCTGGTGCGGACCGAGACCGCTAAAAAGATGGGTCTCGGTCCGCTTCCAAACGAACTCTGGTGCGGTTCCATTGATATATGAACGCGACATGGACCAAAGACACGTAAACCAACCAAAAACAGGACGTGACGTCACAAGATGCGACGCTACAAGTCAGCTGATTCGACGACGCGGAAAGATCGGCGTATCCTAACTGAGTCGAGGGCAAACGTGGAGCAACGAAGAGGTGAAGAGCCTCATCAATATTTGTTTCTGGAGCTGTTTTGAATGTTTTGAACATTTTATGAGCTCTTCGTGAGTTCTATGCTTTATTAAAAATAAAGCATATATTCACGCATAAAATGACGGCGTTTAATCCAGAACACAGCATTGTTCTGAATGTTCAGTAAGCGAGCTCCTCGTGAAATATAGGTCATAAAAGCCGACCAATCAGGTTGTGCCCGTATGCCTTTGGTTCGGTAACTTTAGGTTCGCTGTTAAAAATGCCAGTGTGAACGCAAAGCGGACCAGGACTATATGTTTTGTTTTTGTTTTTTGGTCCGAACAACAAGTGTGAACAAACCCTAAAAGTAACTTCGTAACTACATGTTAACAAACTCTCATTAGAGTATTAGTATAATATTAGGATTAGTGTTAGTAGAATAAGTTGACTTGATGTAATTGCAAAGTAGAAAGTCTATTGGAGGAACGAAATAAAGTGTTAGCAGATATTAAGCAGACAGTCTACTAATACTCTAATGAGTGCTAAAGGCTAAAATGGACTAAAATCGAAATAAAGTGTTACCGATTATTTTATTCATTTAGGTATGTTTTTTTTTTTTTTTATCAGCCCAACTCATGGACTGAATCCAAAAATGACCATTTCTACAAGAAGTAGAAGTAGCAGAATTTATTAAAAACTTTAACTCATGACTTCACTTATTCTCAATGAATTATTTTCCCGCGGCTCTCTATTTACTGCTCCAGCACGAACTATTAAGTAATGTACGATTCTCATTTTTCAGTTGCTTTCGATGAGAACATGTGCTAAAGAAATAACTTGTCATTTAGGTTGAGACTTTCAGCACTGAGCGAGATGTCAGGTCGACTGACGCATGTGTTCAATGTAAAATCTTTTCTGCCGCCGAACATAAAGCGAAGCTCACTGACCTCACTGCATCATTACATGAGCTTAAAGGGATAATTCACTTAAAAAGAGTCCTTAAATGAGGAAATGATTTTTCATTATTGGATCTATTCTTTTAACTTAAAACTGTTCCTTATTAAAGCAGTGCCAGTTTATCATTTTGAAATTGTGATGTTTTGTTTTTTCTTTCTCCAGTGTGAGATGATTTTATTCAGTTTTTCTGCTCTCCTCAGCTCAGGTGCAGTGCTGTGATAATAGGTGCGTCCTCCTTGTCCGTGTCTAATGGGTCGGGAGACACTCTACAGCCTTAATTAGATTGTTGGCCGAATCCTCTTATGTTATTAATGTTCTCAAGGTGTGGATTTAGACTGACTGAGTCCAAAGGACAAACACAGAGCTGAGGACTCTCTCCTACTAAAATGTTTATAGGTCACTATTTTCCAACTGTGGATCTTATATTATGGCAAAAAATGTACTCTCACAATACTTATAAACAAAAACAAAATAAAGAAGAGTTATATTTGGATTTTTTTAAGTACATCACTTACTGGCCGCGGTAACACTTTATTTTACAGTGTCATGTTACATGTATTTACTATAGTATCAACTAGAAATTATGTATAATTACATGCAATTAACCCTAAACCAAACCCTCATCCTAACCTTATAGAAAGTACATTTAGTTAATTGTTATTACATTCGTTATTACTCGTGAAGCGATCATCTCTTCATTCTAGTTCATTTATAGCATCAAATAAACATGAATGAACATCAGAAGGAATGTTGTTTCGAGCACGGAAAGACGTGAGTTCAAGTTCACCAACATTAATCTATGGTGGATTCAGGGTTGTGATCGGTCAGATCGCCTGTCAATCAAACTGTTTGCGAAGGGTCAATTGATTAGTCAATTTTGAAATATGTATGTAACACGGTTCACGGGACGGGAAGAAGGAGGAAGGAACTGGCGAACGTTCAACATGCTTTAATAATAAAATAAACAAACAATAAAATAAAACAAACAAAATAAAACACAACGTAAAGTCCAGACCTGGTCCTCTCTCGTCCTTCACTGTCGTCGCTCCTCTGTTTCCGGAGCTCCTCCGTGAGAGAAACGAGACCGGTGTAGCGCGTAGCTGACGCTCATCATACGCGCCGTTCCCTCACGGCTCTCGCCCGCCCTGCTCGTCACAATGTAGTTTTGGACATAGCTTTGATGTGAAGAGTTGACGACCATCCTGTAAACTTGGAAATGACAATTAGTGTGTTTCTCTCGTCCCTCAGATGGTTTTTACCATTGACCCTACCACTGAATGGGATTTATATGTGAAGTTTCACTCTTTCAGTGAGGGTTGGATGGATCTGTGTTTGTGTCTGTGAGCGTGTTTGTGTGCATGTGAGCCTGTCAGTGCAGCGGTCATGCTTGTGTAAACAGCGTGAATTCCTCACCGCGCTGAGGCCCTGCTTTCATCTGAGCCCAATGGCTGTTTCTTCCCTTCTCTACCGCCCTGTGAAGCTGCTGGTAAACACAGCAGACACAGACTTGTTTCTGTGCTAAAAACACTCTTCTGAGATCCAGCTGAGAGCTAGAACGGGCTTCTCACAAATGTCACCTCAGGTGAAGCCACGCTTCATAGTGCAATGTAAGCATTTCCTATTAAGTTCTTAAAACAAATATATATCATTAAATGTAGAGGATGTAATGTTTATATTATTTTTGTCAGAAATTAAGTGCAGTGCATCCACACTCAAGAGGTCAAATGCCATCCTCAAACAGTGAAAAAGAAGGACACTAACATACTATTAAAAAGACTACTACTTATTATGGAAATGATATACTTAAATAGAATATTTGTGCTGTCACAAGTTCCCTTTGTTTGGAATTTGTAATTCATTTTGCACCATCTATTTTTCTTCATGGACAATAATGTGATTATTTATGCAGTTCACATGTGTGTCGTTAATCATCCTCATTTCCTTGTGTATTTAAAGGGTTAGTTCACCCAAAAATGAACGTTTTGTCATGAATTCCCTAACACAAGGGGGAATAAAGGTAGTCTTCTCTACAGAAGTTTTAGTTTTTTTTTTTTTTTCCAATTTTTTCCAATAATGTGTTTATTATCTAAAAATGAAACACTGACAAGGGAATTTAAATGGTTTAGTTCAAACCAAAAAATTAAATTCAGTTCATATTTCCTCTCCCTCATGGGGTTCTACACCCGTAAGACCTTCGTTCATCTTCAGAACACAAATGAAGATATTGTTGATGAAATTGATGGTTCAGTGAGTCTCTATTGACAGCAAGATAATGAACACTTTCAGATGAACAGAAAGATACTAAAACATATTTAAAACATATGTGAGTACATTGGTGCAACCTTAATATTATAAAATGGCGAAAATACATTTTGTGTGCCACAAAACCATAATAATGACTTTTCAACAATATCTAGTGATGGACGATTTCAAAACACTGCTCCATGTAGCTTTACGAATCTTTTGTTTCGAATCAGTGATTCGGAGCGCCAAAGTCACGTGATTTCAGTAAACGAGGCTTCGTTACGTCATAAGTGTTTTGCAATTTAAATACTTCATGTGACTTTGGCAGTTTGATATGCGAACTAAAGCACAGATTCAAGTCAAATGTAAAGCTTTGGAGCAGTGTTTTGAAATCGTCCATCACTAGATATGGTTAAAAAGTCATTATTTTGGGTTGTTTTTGCTGCTCAAAAAGTATTCTCGTCACTTTATAATATTAAGGTTGCACCACTGTACTCACATGAACTGTTTTAAATATGTTTTAGTATCTTTCTGTTTATTTTCTTGCTGTCAATAGAGACTCAATGAACCATCGGATTTCATCAAAAATATCTTAATTTGTGTTCTGAAGATGAACGAAGATCTTAAAGGGGTAGAACGACATGAGGGTGAGGAATTAATGACTGAATTTTAATTTTTGGGTTAACTAACCCTTTAAAATCCCTTGTTTCAGTCTATGTTGTCTGCTCTTGACTTTAGCAGATATGAGCATTTGCACAGATAAACAGCAACATTGGAAAAATGTGGAAAAATGGTAAATTTCAACTTCTCATGATAGAAGACCTTTATTCTTTCAATCCCCCTTGTGTTAGTGTCTGTGGGAAGCTGAATGTGACAACAGAGGTTGCTTTATCTGGCTGCACATAGGCTGTTGAGAACCATCCTCATTTCCACATTCATTCCAACTCCTCTGAAGAGAAAAGCACAGGTTTTTCATTGGCATTGACGGTTCCATGAGGAAACATCCATAGAACATTTCCGTTGCACAAAAAGGTTCTTAATGGTGGAAAAATGTTTTAAAACTAAGAAAATTTTTTCCATGTTTCCAATGTTTTCCAATGGTTATTTAATGGTATTACTGTGAAAAATTCTTTATTTTTAAGAGTTCATGGAATGGAATACATTATCCTACATGTGATGGGAAGCATGTGGTGGCACGCAGAATGAAATAAACATCCTCGTTACAGTACACTCCGTTCCTCCACCCTGTCCCAGGTTGGTCTGCAAAGTCCCTCTTTACGTTCAGCTCAAGGTTAGGCCATTGTTTAGCCCACATTGACGCTGGACTAGGAGTGTCCATCTGGCTTCTGTTGAAGTAAGACCTCTTGACATGCTTGTAAAATCTTGGCCATTTATTCTGTTGCCCTTGGATGTTCTCATTATCTATTGCCCTTATGGGACAGGGGCAGATCCAGTCACACCGGTCCAGAGCTTAAGCGGGAGTGGACGCAGATTGTGTTTTCTCTGAATGAAGGAGCGCTTGCTCTCTCAATATGACATTTGTTGTGTCTGACTTTCTTTGAATGTGTGACTACATATTTTGCTTGCGTCTCTATTGTAGCCGTCATAGACCTTATTCAGAGCAGCTTCATGACAGGTATGAAAGTAAGACTGTGAGGGATAGACTTACCATGTTTTCAATGGCATCCTCTGTAAAAAGCTTTATAAAGCTCCTAGATCACTTATAATTTTCCACAGCTCGTATTCTCTGGGGTTGTTTGTCTACTGAAATTTCTCTGAAAGATCGTTTTGCTGTGTTTTATTACCAGAACAATTCAATTAACTGAAGAAATGTATATCTATCCTGACAGTTTTGGTCTCATTTTGGCTGACGGAGTTTGTTCACTTGTAAGTGAACTATCCGGATCATCTCAGATGGTGCTTCACTTATAACTTGTGTTTGTGTAGCAAAATGTACCGGGTTTACTTTATACTCTCTTTTGGGTAATTCCAAATAAAGCTGTATATGTTTGCTTTTATTTTATATTAGCACACAAATAGTGCCATTAAAAAAGCAGCTTTTTGATGGATTTAAGGCTTTTATGTAAGACTTTTTTTGCATTTTTAATTGACTTTTTTCATTTTAAAACTTTCATGCTGTTTATACAGGTGCATCTCAAAAAAACTGAATATTGTGGAAAAATTTAATATTTTTCAGCATTTACTTAATTAATGTTTAATTAATAATTAATGTTGCTAATTATGGCCTATAGCTAAAAAAAAATCACATCTCAAAATATTATAATATTTAATTTCAAGTGCCATTAAATTACCATTCTCTGGGTATAAATACTGGGTCTAGGTTAGTAATCTCAACAGCAGTCATGGGGAAGTCTTCAGACTTGACAGTTGTCCAGAATATGGTCATGAAGACCCTCTACAATGAAGGTAAGCCACAGAAGGTCATTGCTGAGTGCTGTGTCAAAGCATATTCATGGAAAGATGACTGGAAGGAAAAAGTGTGGTAGGAAAAGGTGTACAAGTAAAAGGGATGACCGCAGGCTTGAGAAGATTGTCAAGCGAAGCTGATTTAAGAACTTAGGAGAGCTTCAAAAGGAGTGGACTGAAGCTGGAGTCAGTGCATCAAGAGCCACCACGCACAGACGTCTTCAGGAAATTTTGCAACTACTGTCACATTTCAAGTACCAAGCCACTTCTGAACCAAAGATAATGTCAGAAGTGTCTTACCTGGGCTAAGGAGAAAAAGAACTGGACTGTGGCTCAATGGTCCAAAGTGCTCTTTTCAGATGGAAGTAAATTTTGCATTTAATTTGGAAATCAAGGTCCCATATATTTAAGTTTTACTGTTTGAATTAAATTACAGAAAAAACAACTTTTACATGATATTCAAATTTTTTGAAATGCACCTGTAGTTGCACCGTAAGAGCAATATTATTCTCAACACAGTATCCATAAGTAAAACATGAACTTGTATTTCAAGATTTTTATTTAGATTTCTCGTCATTTTACTTCAAAATAGAGCTGTGCGACTGATCTGCCACTGAGCCAGAGAAAGCTGTTGTCACGTATGAAATAGCTTCACAAACTTTTTTTGGACTGGGATAAAAGTTTATAGTTCGAATATAAACACTGAAATCTAGCGATCAAAAAAAATCACCTTTTGAAAGTAGCTTCATGGTTAAATTACATCGTTACACCAGTAGGTGGCGACAAGTGGCTGTTACGAAACATATTTGTCATTGAACCATTCATTCAAGAGATTTGTTCAAAAATGCTGATTCATCCAGTAATTATCAAGTGACGTCTTAATGAGTGAGTCATTGAATCATTCACTCAAACCGATTTATAATAAAAATTCATTTAAATTAAATTGCGTAAAAATACATATGTTTAAATAGACTGCAGCAATTATAATTTTGTCTGAAACTCATGCTATTTCGTTTAGTTGTCTAATCAGAATTGCAATCTCTTTTTTTTTAGTGATTATCCAGAATTGTGCAGCTCCATTTCAACTCGTTACTTGCCATTTCTTTGTAATTAATTGGGAAATTGACTTTTTCCAATGTACTTCATTATTTTTTTTACGTATATATGACAGACAGCCTCCCATACAGACAGTGTGATTTAATGATATAAATGTACAAATTTAGTTTCTACTTTTTATCCTCTGTCTCTCTATGGTTTAGTAGTAACAAACCAGACACGATTGACAGGAACTGTTGCCTTGTTTTTCTCCTCATATAGTGCACCCTTTTAAATTTCCCTTTACCACCTACTTAATGCTCAGAATACTTGGAGATGTAGGCTGTGCTTTGCTCCTGGTTGCTATGGTGCCATCGGCAGCAGGGTGGAATAAGTAATAAACATTTGTAGAGTGATATAAATGATTCCCTGCTTAAATCCTCTTGTCCTTTGAATAGAGCCTTTCTCCCTGTCAACCTTTAAAAGCTCCGTCTGAATCAAAGCCACCAGGACCACTTTTAGCCTACATCCCATTGCAGATAATAAAACTCTCACCTCTGGCTTGGATTAAAAGCACGTTTCTAAAACAGTTCAAATGTAACGGCAAGTAACAGCGAAATTTTTAAGTAGAATTTTCTTGTAAAACATACTCCAATAAGCGTTGTTTTATTTACATCTTTGAATTTTTTTTTATACAGTGTAGGTTAAGATGCTTGTTTTTGCATCAGTAAGAAAAACAGGGATAAATCTGGATGCAAGGATGAGATTATCAAATAAATTGTGACTTAAAATGATTGAACAGGAATGTCAGAAATCACAGATTTCTATATTTATGATAAAAAAAAAGTCAAAAAATTAAGTGCATTATCTTAATGCTTCAGTTTTGATAACTTTACTGAAATGCCATTCAAACGAACCGCATCTGATTTAATTCATAACTGATAGCAAGGTTTGGTCTGAATATTAGTTGGGTAGCATGACTGCATACTGAGCGATGTCATCGTCGATTAATTAATATTCATGAGCTTAGTCTTTCTAAATAGTGATGTCACTTTCTCCTTTGTAATCTGTTTCCCACCTCTGCTTTGCCTGTGATTTGACAGTCTTTTTTGGCAGTTCACATTTCTGCTTCACAAAACCCGTTTAGCTAGTTAAATAAAACAAGAGGATCAAGCCAAAAAGCTAACAAGAGGAAAAACACGGGGAGCTGATGGGCCAACAGCCAAAAACACTGGCACTCTAGCGTATCCAGGGCTAATCAGAGCAAGTGCCAGGAATCTGCAATCGTGAATGAAAGTGTGAATGAGAGTTCGGAATAACTTGCATAATGTGTTTTTGCTTCCTTTACTTTTGTTCTGTCGTGCACAATAGTGTTCAGCTTTATGGTTGAAAAGCATGAATTTCAGTTGTTCTTCCACTTCTGTGTTATTAATATTAGCACCGTAGGCCATGGTTTTATTTTTTGGGGTCCACGATTTGGGGGGGGGATTGAAAGTGTGGTTAAATATATGTTTTAAGGGTTTGCTGTGCTTGTTTGTTGGGCTGCACAATTTTACCAAACTTTAGGTACAATAACTTGTTTTTAATGTTGTATTGCAGAACATGTGCTTCTATTGAGGTGGCATACGGGTAAGATTAAGGAAAGGTTTGGTTGCATGTACAGGTTTAAAAGTAGGGTAGGCAATTTCCTTGATGCTATTGAAAGCCACGCCTCCCTTCAAAACATAAATTTGACCTTTCGAAAAGACCCGCCCCCTTTAGTTACTGTTGCTATGTCCGACAAGCCATGCGCTCTCACGCCACACATCATGTTCTCACATAGTGAAAAATACATCGCGGAGCAAAAAGGACGCTGACAAGACAGAGCAGGTTATTTTTTAAAGAAGTTTAAACAATAAATAGCGTATAGTGTGTCTTTAATGTGTCGTGACAGATCACTGAAGCGATCATCTATTCATACTAGTTCATTTATAGCATCAAATAAACATGAATGAACATCAGAAGGAATGTTGTTTCAAGCGCGGAAAGACGTGAGTACACACAATTTTTCAAGTTCAAGTTCACCAATGTTAATCTACTAACTCCCCTGACTGCTTTGTCGGACAAAATGGCAGATTCGGGGTTATGATTGGTCATATCGCCTGTCAATCAAACTGCCAGCAAAGGGTCAATTCGCACTGCCAGAGCAGAGTCTGCAAAGCATCACGAGAAATGGTGTCAAATTACCTCATGTCTTAACGCACATCACATCACATTACAATATTAATGAACATAAACAACTTACGCAGCATAAGTTCATTTCTGGATAAGTTCGATTCTGGATAAAATGAGAATCATGATTTTTCAGGAGATATAAACTTGCAATACTGACTTTTTTCTTGCAATTGTGAATTTAGTATGTGAGTTTATATCTCATAATTCTGACTTTATAACTCACAATTGCAACTTTATATCACACAATTTTGAGGGAAAAAGTCAGAATTGTGAGATAAAAACTTTTGTGTGTTTGTTCCACACTTATTTGTGTTCCAAAGAATTCTAAAGTATTTAGATTAAGTTACTAAACTTGAGTAATGTAACGAAATGCGTAACAAATGACTTTTTAAAGCATGTATTTTGTAATCTGTAGTGAAATACATTTTAAAAGTAACCTACCCAGCCCTGATCATAATGTTATTATATTATAACACGCACAAGAGCATGAAATAATTACAGGGATAGTTCACAGAGAATTGAATGAAAAAGATTCAGATAAATGACTTCTTTCATATTACACGGAAAAAGCGAATCATCTGGGCTTAGATTTGAACAACACAAGGAACGGTAAATGACGGAATTTTCTTCTGGCCCTTTAAAGCAGTGTGAGTGTGTTTTGGCATCAGATCTAGTCTGAACAAGAAAGGGATTTGAAAGTGAGAAATTGTTTTGTAGAAGCAATGAAATCATAATGTTTACCAAGTTAATGATATTGCTCTTTGTTTTTCTTTTCCCTAGTGAAAGAACAACTGTGTTTTGGGACATGAACGGCAGCCACTGTGTCCTGTTTGTGTGGGAAGAAACTATGCAGCAAAATAGGAATTTTCTCTCTTAAAATGAGTGGAAACACTTAGAAACAGTCCAGGTACTGATTCTGCAGCCGCAGTCTTAGTGCACAGTGCATATTTTCTGCCTATGTGGTTGGCAATCTGTTTACTGGAAGGGTTCTGTGCACACGGCACATGTTCCTGCATGTGCAGACCAGCCTAAGAAGACAAAAATTGGAAACGGTTATGCAGGGAACCTGCAGGATTTGGGTACTATCCTGTCTTATAAGTGATTAATGTACTGGTTTGCATATGATGTTAATTGGTACCAGACTCAATTACCGTAAACGGGTACAAAAAAGCAAGTTATTAGTCAGAACTGAGGATTCAGATGCGAATTCCATGCAGTGTGTCTTGACTCCTTTCTCTATTGATAAGCAATAAAATATCACTAAACTTTCAAATTCATTGAATTGCAATGGACATGGTCCCATTCAGAAAGCTCCAGAAATGAAATAACCCTACATCAAAGTAGTACCGTAGCATTTTATCTGAAAAACCATATTTTTTGGGACATGCTGTGAATTATAAAAGGGAAAAATCTAGTCTGCATAAAGTCGAGACAATGATACATGGAAAAAGTAAATGTGGTTATGCAAGAATTTATGTTTTCGGTCTCAAGACCTTTAAAACCCACTTTCCTAGGCTTGTTTGAGTTAGAAACAGAGAGTGTCTGTTGGTCCCCGTCTCGACTCTAAACTGTGTTCACAGGCTTACCGAGAATTTGCCTTTACCTGCCCCCATGTTTGCATCTATTTCAGGCCATATAAGAGATGAATTTGTTCTCCGAGTTTAAGAGGCCTCTAAACACACCTGTGCTTTACTCATTTTCTGTAGAACTGCTTGAAATCATCTAAGCATTGGGTATATGCAGATAGAAAGAGTGTGAACATCCTCTGATCTGGAAAATATGCTAGTTTTTTTCCTATGTGCAGAGACTTCTACAAGTAAACCATTTGTAGATTGTCGTCCCCCAAAGATTGTAAACAGTGTGACTCGATGGTAGGGCTGTGACGATATATTGATTCGCGATGCAATCTGGAGCGATTCCGATGTATCGCAATTCTCTCTAAAATCGATTCTGAGCTTAGAATCTAAAAACTAGCCTAGAGTGCCATCTGCTGTTAAAACTAAGCCCAGAATCGATTTGAGAGAGAAAACATGACAATTGTGAATTGAGAAATGAGAATTGATGTGCTGTCCCAGCCCTACTCAATGACATTCTGCAAACATGCTTCCTTTATTGAAGCGGTCTAATATGTCAGCCTTGTTCAGCCAATGGCGTGATTTGGGGGTGTCACTACCTGTTTGTCCGACCAATGGGAGATGGAGGGCATTGCAAGTGTTCTGCCCCGATGGGACTTCTGTCCCGTCTGCTCCACCGTGGGGGTCTTCAAGCCCATCTGCGCTGCAGTGATGGTCTTCAGGCCTGTCTGCACTGGTGTGGTGGTCTTCTGCTCCGCCATGGCGGTCTTTAAGCCCATCTGCGCTTCAGTGATGGTCTTTAGGCCCGTCTGCACGGGTGTGGTGATCATCTGCTCCACCGTGGGGGTCTTCAAGCCCATCCGCACTTCAGTGATGGTCTTTAGGCCCGTCTGCACTGGTTTGGAGGTCGTCTGCTCTTCCGTGAGGGTTTTCGGGCCCGTCTGTGGTGCTGTGGTGGTCGTCTGCTCTACCGTGGGGGTCTTCAAGCCCATCTGCGCTGCAGTGATGGTCTTCAGGCCTGTCTGCACTGGTGTGGTGGTCGTCTGCTCTGCCGTGGAGGTCTTTAAGCCCATCTGCGCTGCAGTGATGGTCTTTAGGCCCGTTTGCACTGGTTTGGTGGTCGTCTGCTCCGCCGTGGGGGTCTTTAAGCCCATCCGCACTTCAGTGATGGTCTTTAGGCCCGTTTGCACTGGTTTGGTGGTCGTCTGCTCCGCCGTGGGGGTCTTTAAGCCCATCTGCGCTGCAGTGATGGTCTTTAGGCCCGTTTGCACTGGTGTGGGGGTTTTCAGGCCCGTCTGTGCTGGTTTGGTGGTCGTCTGCTCTGCCGTGGGGGATTTCAGGCCTGTCTGCTCTGCCGTGGGGGTCTTCAAGCCCATCTGCGCTGCAGTGATGGTCTTCAGGCCTGTCTGCACTGGTGTGGTGGTCTTCTGCTCCGCCATGGCGGTCTTTAAGCCCATCTGCGCTTCAGTGATGGTCTTTAGGCCCGTCTGCACGGGTGTGGTGATCATCTGCTCCACCGTGGGGGTCTTCAAGCCCATCCGCACTTCAGTGATGGTCTTTAGGCCCGTCTGCACTGGTTTGGAGGTCGTCTGCTCTTCCGTGAGGGTTTTCGGGCCCGTCTGTGGTGCTGTGGTGGTCGTCTGCTCTACCGTGGGGGTCTTCAAGCCCATCTGCGCTGCAGTGATGGTCTTCAGGCCTGTCTGCACTGGTGTGGTGGTCGTCTGCTCTGCCGTGGAGGTCTTTAAGCCCATCTGCGCTGCAGTGATGGTCTTTAGGCCCGTTTGCACTGGTTTGGTGGTCGTCTGCTCCGCCGTGGGGGTCTTTAAGCCCATCCGCACTTCAGTGATGGTCTTTAGGCCCGTTTGCACTGGTTTGGTGGTCGTCTGCTCCGCCGTGGGGGTCTTTAAGCCCATCTGCGCTGCAGTGATGGTCTTTAGGCCCGTTTGCACTGGTGTGGGGGTTTTCAGGCCCGTCTGTGCTGGTTTGGTGGTCGTCTGCTCTGCCGTGGGGGATTTCAGGCCTGTCTGCTCTGCCGTGGGGGTCTTCAAGCCCATCTGCGCTGCAGTGATGGTCTTCAGGCCTGTCTGCACTGGTGTGGTGGTCGTCTGCTCTGCCGTGGAGGTCTTTAAGCCCATCTGCGCTGCAGTGATGGTCTTTAGGCCCGTTTGCACTGGTTTGGTGGTCGTCTGCTCCGCCGTGGGGGTCTTTAAGCCCATCCGCACTTCAGTGATGGTCTTTAGGCCCGTTTGCACTGGTTTGGTGGTCGTCTGCTCCGCCGTGGGGGTCTTTAAGCCCATCTGCGCTGCAGTGATGGTCTTTAGGCCCGTTTGCACTGGTGTGGGGGTTTTCAGGCCCGTCTGTGCTGGTTTGGTGGTCATCTGCTCTGCCGTGGGGGATTTCAGGCCTGTCTGCTCTGCCGTGGGGGTCTTCAAGCCCATCTGCGCTGCAGTGATGGTCTTTAGGCCTGTCTGTGCTGGTTTGGTGGTCGTCTGCTCCGCCGTGGGGGTTTTCAGGCCCGTCTGCTCTGCCGTGGGGGTCTTCAAGCCCATCTGCGCTGCAGTGATGGTCTTTAGGCACGTCTGCACTGGTGTGGTGGTCGTCTGCTCCGCCATGGGGGTCTTTAAGCCCATCTGCGCTTCAGTGACGGTCTTCAGGCCGTCTGCGCTGCTGTGGTGGTTGTCTGCTCTGCCGTGGGTGTTTTTAGGCCCGTCTGCGCTGCTCTGGTGGTTGTGTGCTCCGCTGTGGGGGTTTTCAGGCCCGTCTGCGCTGCTGTGGTGGTCGTTAGCTCCGCTGTGGGGGTCTTCAAGCACAGCCAGCACCGCCCTGGCTGCCTGCTAAGCCTGCTCTGCCCTGGCCACCTGCTCTGTCTTCTTCCACTTCATGGACCTGGCCCTCCATCCCGCCCCTGGTCTGCCTCCATTCCGCCTTCCTCCTGGACATTTCTGATCTTGTTAGGAGCATCTGGAAGCCACTCCTGAGGAGGGGAGCTATGTCACAGTCACCAGCTGGATTGCCTTTGATTGCCGCCAGAGGGTACTCCACCATGAACTATTGTCTCAACTTCACGGACTCCATTCCCCATAATCCTTTGCCCGGACTTATCCACGTTTACATACAGCTGCTACTCATTAGCGTCATTAGCTCTGCCTATAAAAGCCTGGTTCTAACTATCATTCTCTATGAGGTTTTATAAGGTCAACAGCATTTCTGAACGTTCCTATGATAATCTGTTTGTTGGTTCTGACCTTGTCGTCTGTGCTTCTGCCTTGATTTCTGTTTTGGACTGCTCACTTGTGTTTGGAGTTCGTTTTTTGACTGTGTTTTTGGATTACCTTTATAATAAACTACAGCATGGGGTTCCACAATCTTCGAGTCTCATGACAATTGCTGTATTTATTATAAATGATTTATCCCTGCACACGATTATTTTATTTTTTTAATTCATGTCCCCTCGCAATCTTCAGGTGTCGGTGGGACATCCTGTCACTCACATGAGACCAATAGTCCCGACCTACATTTTTTCACCGTGAGAAGAAAAAGAGAAGTTCCGTGTAGAACACTAGGGTTTTTGATTCAGTTTTAAAGAACCTTTTATGCCAAAAAGGAGAAATGATGTATATGATTGCATAATAGTTTCATGTTTAACTGGTTATTTCATTTTTTAAAGCTGTTTTTCATAAAATTTCATCAAAATATATAAACCGATTAATACTAAATCCATAAAATGATACCATTATGGGAAGCGCCTGACAATGGTTCTATTTAGAACCTTTTTTTCCATGAGTGTGGCATCTAAGTTCTTTTTGCATGGATGCTTCAATTGCAGTGGCAATATATAACAGCATATAATTTCTTGACCAAATTGTGCAGCCAAATACTAGATGTTTGAATGGTGCGGGCTGACCAAAAAATTGGAAATGCCTGATAACATTAAGATTGTATTCATATCCTTTGCGGCCGCATTTTTATTCACGTTTAAAATGGCATAAGGCAGCCCTCACTAAGGTTCACGACTGGTACATTTTCTCCATTCACCATTGGCAGGTGTGACAATTAATGATCCTGCTTTGATCTCTGAGACCACACAATTGTGAGAGATAATCTGCACCGAAACATTCGAATTTCAAGGTACAGAATTGAGGATTTGAGGAGCTTGACTATGGACAGATGGGCAACAGTTTGGTTGTTTTCATTTACTTATTGATTTAGTTTTTGCTTGATATGGACTAACTGGTGGGAATAAAAGTATAAAATCACATTTCAACTTCTCAAATTCCTCGTCCCTTTGTAGCAGCCTTGTTTTCAAAGTAGTACTGATCAGAGTCCTGAACAAGGATAGAAGGCATTGTGTTCTTGTTCTGTTAAAATAACCCACTACAATCACAAGAGTGGTGACTAAGGCCTCTGGCATGCCAAAAATGGTATTTATCACTTACTATTGGTGTAAAATAAGCAGTCAGGACTTTTTCCATAGTGATGGCCAGGCAGGTCGACGGCCAGGCCGTGTAGGGTTCAGAAAGACACTGTATACCTGGAATTGGACTGACAGATGTAGATGACTTTTATGGTCATGGAAAAGTACTGAAATAAATGTTGTGCTGATTATCAAGCTCTGCCTGGCGATAATCCACTTGAAATGAGATATTGGAAATTCACTGCATATATCAGTTGCCACAAAGAAATCTGTGCAAGGCTATTTTAACTTGCTGTGTTTTACTGAGACATACACTGTATTGTAAATTCTGGGTAAAAAACAAACCAAGATGGATTGAAAATGTAGAAACCCAGCCATTGGGTTGTTTTAACCCAGCGATTGGGTTAAATGTTTGCCCAACCTGCTGAGTAGTATTATTTAACTCAGCTATTGTTTAAAAATTACTGTATTTCTTGCTTAAAATTAACCCAAAGTATGTTGGAAAGGAACATTTATTAATATATTTAATAAATGAACATTTGTTGATAAGTTTAATGTGTAATACATTGTGAAAAATGCTTGTTTAAAAACAACCCAAGTTGGGTTTTAAATGGACAAACCCAGCAAATGGGTTATTTTAACCCAGTGGTTGGGTTAAATGTTTGCCCAACCTGCTGAGTAGTATTATTTAACCCAACTATTGTTTAAAAATGATTGTATGGCTGGCTTAAAGTGAACCAAAATAGGTGGAGAATTAAAAATCAGACTTACTAGAGGCAACAATAATAATCAATAGGTGAACTGCCCAGCATTTAACCCAACCACTGGGTTTGTCCGTTTTCAACCCAACTTGGGTTGTTTTAGTGTAGGGGCCATTTATATGACACAATTTTCAACTAAAATCTTAAAAATGTTTGCACGATTTGGCTGTTCATTTACACGAAAATGGCATTTTGGGAGCCTGAAAATGCAAACTTTTGAAATTTTTTTATTTTTTTTTAACAAAACCGTTATCGACTCCATGTAAACTACAAAAACGCAAAAAAATGATGTCATGTGGATGCGGGTTACGTGTTCAGTCCATCGGCATGTAGTGTTTCTTTACAAAGTGACATCGCCAACTACTGGACTGGTGGCAGAATACGCCTTTGTTGGAAAACTTTTCCATTTTTAGTACATTGTTGTCGTGTAAACGTACCCATGATTAATATATTTCTCTTCTGATTCCCTCTAGAATCAGTATATGATCTTCTCCCGAAAGAGCTGCAGCTGCCATCTTCTAGAGAGCAGAACGCAGCCGCTATGAGTCAAAAAAGCGGTGGAGAGGCAGGACCTCCTCCGTCAACAGCTCTCGCCGCAGGTAAGCTTGGCTTTTGTCTGTTAAGCCATCTTTTCTCTCAAGCTGACTTGAGTCAGATGCTGAAGACTGGAACTAAGACCTACATCATGATGCATATTCAACTGTCCACTTTTTTCTGTGGTTGATTAATTTGGTTAATCAAAAATGGTCTCTATATGACAGGTGGTTTGAGGGGAGGGCTTGGTGACATCAGACGGAAAGGAAAGTCGTTTCGGAGGTGGAGCGTTTTTATAAAAGATTACAGAGAACATGCACTGATGAATCGTTCACAATAAGACCAGGAATGTGCATTAAGACGTAAACGGGGACATTTTTTTTTTTTATTTCAGTTTTAATCAAACAATATAAAGGAAACTGTAAACGTTATTTTAATTAAAAAAATTTAATCGGATTGTGGTCTTTTACCAAAATCTTGATCCTGTTGTGAATGGTGGGCCTTGCTGGAAGAATATAAAGAAAAGCCTTCAAAAAAAGCATTATTTTATGTGAGAGCGAGAGAGAGAGAAAAAAAAGATATTTCAGAGTAAACTTTTTTTGGGGCATCAGAGTAGCAAACTTATACTAATTTTTGTAAATTGTAAAAACTCAAATTTACAAAGCGGTCACACTGTCCTCCCTTGTGAAATTCCAGTTTCCAGTTCTAGTTTTGTGAATGAACATAATTGGCTCAGTGCCTTTAGGTCCCACATTCCCAATCTAATTTGGTTTTGCTCTGGAAAAAAAATAAAAAAAGTGAATCCGTTTAGTATAAAATTACAACGGGACATGTTCAAAATGTATTGTCGGACGTTCTAACATATTGCATGTATAATTGGCAACGGAAAAATCCTTATATTAAAATTCATTGAACACTGAGAAACGAAACCGTCCACAAAACACTCCTCAGAACTTTTTTTTTTTTTTTTGAGTTCCTATTTGTACATTCAAAATGCAATTCACTTTAGTTTCTTTTACTCTGCCCCTTTATCAAAGTGCCCAGGTTTAGGGTGAGTTTCTGTAAGCCAGAAGTCTGTTGCCTTTGGACATCTGTACCTAACTGCAGCCAAATGCATCCCTCTGACGAGGCAGGACATGCTGGCTGCAGCTGAAGGAAGGTGACGTATTTTCCAGCTTAAATGAATTTCATTGTGGGATTTTAGGTTTCACTGCAAATTGGACTTGCTTCTTCTGGCTATTTTCTCTTCCTGTTTAATTAATATTTTGTTTGTGTATCTTTTTATTCTTGAATCAAGAATATGTTCTTAGCAATCAAACATGTGCTCACTGTATTTGCTATATTGTTTTTTTTGTTTGCTTGTTATTTTGTTTTGTGATGGTTGTCTCTTATTAATGTCCCTTCTTTACATGATCTCTACCCTCTGTGCTGAGATATTTGGGTTCACCTGTATTGAGCCGTTGTGCTTTGTCTCCTTTATTACTTTTATGATCTTTTATTCTCTTTTACACTGTCTAACATAATTGCAAATTACTGTTCCTTTCCTTAAAGGTACACGATGTAACTTTTGGCCCTCTAGCGGTTAAAAAACAAAACTGCATGCATTTTTGCGGAAGAACATTGTTTTGGTCGTGCTTTGGCTCTGCGTGATGAATACGGTTATCATACTGCTCAATAAACAAACACTTCCGGGCTTGAGAGATACAAGCAGTTTAGATGGAAAGGATCTCAAACTGACTAGACGTTAATGCAGTTATATCCATTAACAGTCATGAAAATAAATTCCAGCACAGAGCCACAACAACCATAATGAAACGCCCCTTCACAACAGATAATACTTTACAATTAACTCTGTTAGAGAGCCACATATGGCACTTTATCGGTTCAATTAAACACCTTTCTAACCTGTTGAGTCATAAAAACTCCATCTCCGCGACGCTTATACATTTTTTTTAAAACCCTTCAGTTCACGGCATCTCCGAAAAGCCAAGCCAATGTTGATTGTTGTTTAGTTACGAGCTCAGTCACTGTCTTTTTGCCAGCAGATTCTCATATGTTAGGAGTTTTTTTAAAAACGGTTGATCACAAAGGTTGTCAGCCTTTCTCGCTCTTTGTGACAATTAAACTACGCCAGTCCCACACCGGACACACGTCAAAATAGCAGCAACTTTTCTCTATTTACAGATATGACGAGACACGCACAGGCGAATGACGTACGCTGTAAAAAATATGATCTTGGCAACTTATGTTTTTACTTTATTCAATCAAAATAATTTATGCAATTTCAGCTAAAGTTATTAGATACAACTCGATTTTTTTGTCAGTTTAATATAAATTAAAGTTAAAGTGACTTGTACAACCAAGTTGATTTTACTTAAATTTTTAAGTTGAAATAGGTGGAAATGTTTTAGTGATTGTACATCATTTCCCGCAAAATCATCCCGACGGGTCTAAAATATAAACGCTTATAATAGTGAATCAGGGTGAAACAAAAACACCTTTTGAAGAATTGAAGATGTATTGGCTCATTATTTAAACAAAAAAGTTACATAGTGTAACTTTAAAATTACTTTCCATAACATTTATCTTTTGATACTTTTGCCTTTTCATTGAGATAGGACAGTTAGGAAGCGAATTGGGAGGGGGGGGGGGTACCTTGGGAGAAGCCAGGCTCAGTCTGGAGCCAGTTCTCCTCTGGTCAACAGTGAACACTTGTCCGATACTCAGGCAGAGTTGCAGGTCGTAAGTCCGATTGGAGTCGCAACAGTCAAAATATTTAATCCAGTTCCATCTAGTTTAAGATCTTTTTAATCACGCCGGTATGGGACGGTTTGTTGGGATATGTGCCTCTGGCTGATGAGTCGGTAAGGCCCTCACCAGGGATGAGCTAATTCACACAGTCTCCGCCGACACCGCAGGGCCACGCTGCTGCCGCACACAGGCGCAGGTTCCACATCCGGCCCGGACACGGCCCGGATCCAGCCAGTCACGTTAATTGGTAAACCTCGGGATAAGCAGAGAGACACAAATTAGCATAGACCCCATTCTTCTTCAGATGTACCGAGTACATCCGGTGTTATAGGAAGCGTTCCCGGTTCCGGCTGACCTGATCTATGCAGCCTAACAATCCTTTAACGGATATGAAGACAAAATTTCATAACGTTTCATGTGTTTGCCAGATTAAAGAGATGCGTTTTTAGTCTAGATTTAAATTGACAGAGTGTGTCTGCTTCCCGAACAATCCTAGGAAGATTGTTCCAGAGTTTACCATCTATGTCTGTATTAGTTAGCTTATGTATTAGCATAGCATACAGAGGCCCAATTAGCCTGATGGCTTAGTTTATACACGCATTTACACTTACCTTACATTTACTCACAATTATCTTTAAAGTAATTATGTGTTAAATTAAGTGTTAAATGTCCAAATATTTCAGTTATAAATAAAACAAATTACTGATCTTCAGTTATTCACTTAATAATCTATTATTATTATTTAATTAACAGTTTTATTATGCACTAAGGATAATCATTAACTGACAGTTTGTGGAGACCTGATTTTCGAGGGAGGACCCGACACTGGGACTCAAATTCGGGTCCCCCAACTGCGCTAAGTGTCGACGCGCTGCCCACAAGGCTATCGGCGCCGACCACATGTGACATCGTAAATACGGCTTCCCACCTCGTTAATACGAGCTTCGCCTTGAGGACTTTAATGCACCATTAATGGAGCTTGAGATAAATGATAAAGTCCCGCCCTCACCTACACCTTGCGTCATTATTGGCTGGAGCGACACACCCACTGGCCAAAAGCCATTTTAGTATGAGCCTATATATATTACTTTTTTTTTTTTTTTTTTTTTTTTTTTTTTTAGAAAATCCTACATAGTGCACCTTCAAAAAATATTCTTGATTATTGTCTGTTTATCAAAATTGATATTTTGTGTCTCTTTAAAGTTTTAGTGCAATTGAATGAATTCACATATTGACAGATGCTGAGTCAGGATTACTAATTTTACCCAAATCATACATTCATGATTCTGTTGTTGTTGTTTTTAAAACATTTTTAACAAAATTATCAGTCTAATTGAATTTAAATTAGCCCGAATCAATGAAAGTGTAATTTTCTCACTGCTCCCCTGTAGGAATGCTTACCCTCCATTGGCGAATTCAGATTATGTTTTAGTTTGGCCCCTCAGGGCTCCCGTTGGCTTGTGTTACAGTTTCTATCAATAGTGAAAGCTCTGAGGGCTCAGTATAACACAACACACTCAGGTTGCTGTGTTCAGTTGGCCATTTGCCGAGTAAAGAGTACAGTGCGGTCATAAACATGGAGGCCAGACTAACAAATCAGAAGGGGTCTTGTAATAAACGTGAATCTTTTAAAGTTGAATCTGTTGAGTTGATCTAATCTGCATTTTTCCATATTACTGTTCCCAGATTCCTATCAGATTTGATATTACTCCGTCAAGCCAAACTGTACATAGAAAAAATGATTTGCAGCCACTTTCGGCCTCAAAGACACTGTGTTTCGTTGTCAATGGACTTGTCTGTGTTGTTGCATGCCTGCCAAGAGTCTGCAACATAATGCGCAAAACTCTGCCTTTGTAGTGCTCCGCCAGAACAGGGTTTCAATTAATTTCATTAACAATTCTGCACAAACATAGGAGCAGATGACTCAAATGTCACAGTATCAGATGTCATACTGGCAAATCGTTTCTCCCACCGTACAACCCACTCTCCATTGATGCTAGGTGGAGTCTGAGATGTTCAAAGTGAAAAGAGCCTCTTAGATAGATAGATAGATAGATAGATAGATAGATAGATAGATAGATAGATAGATAGATAGATAGATAGATAGATAGATAGATAGAGAGATGATAGAGAGAGAGAGGGGTTTGTTGTTATTCACCTGTGCAGTATTTCCCCATTGGAAAGATTTCTTCCTGATTTAATTATGTAGAAGGCTTGGGTGACCACACTTCCTGTGCATGCAGGTGTCCTCTTGTTAATCATGCTGCATTTATGCACCAGTTTGAGCAATCCTTCTGTGATGAAGACAGTTAAAATAATCTGTTTTGTTGTGAGGCATGACAACAAACCTCATAAATGAGGAAATATATACATATAAATAAGGCATAAATAAAGCTTTTCAGTTGCATGTGTTGGGATAAATGCTCAAAGTGGATGCAAATCAGTCTCTCTGATTTATTTGAGGATAATTTTTTTTGTCTCTGGTCGTTAACCAAAAATGATGGTCTTGTTATGGTTGCAGTTGAATTTCGCTGTTGTTTTTTGCATTCTGAATTCATTATGTCTATACAAGTCTTTAATTTAAACCAGCTACATAGTATAAAAAAAATCTACCATTACATGATTTGCATGCAATCCACCGTCGTTGAATGGTGAGGATGGTTAAAGGATGTCACATTTATTTTTACAGCGCTTCACGTGATACAAATAGTTAATGTGACGCTTGAAAGCAAGAAAAACTAATAGTGTTACAGTTGTAAAATTCATAAACTGTAGAGTTCAGTGCAGGTAAATGAGTGTGTCAGTTTATACAATATTGTTATTATTCAGCTCAGGTTGGTTCAATAATAGTGTCTTTATTCAGCCATATTCAGTCTTCTGATAGTGCCATTAAAGGTAGGGTAGGCAATTTCGGATAGGCTAGCAATAGCAAGCTAGCTTTGAAAGCGTAATATCCCACTCTCCCCTCAGAGCGTCTCCGAAGCCATGCCTCCTCGAAGCACATAACAAAAAAATATTTCTGTCTAAACAAGTTTTATGTAATTTAATTACAAAGCAATTTTCCATCCATTTGGATTACATAGTTATAAACTTAATGTGATTCATATTTATTTCATATTTTATTTAGTCAGTCATATGAAAATGAAATGGGTAAGATTTATGTAATAGTTGAGTATATGAATAGTGAGAGATTAAAGATCTTTTATCTTCAGTTGATTTCATCAGTTGTAGTTCTTGTTTCTCTGTCCTTCAGGGATTCTGCTTGTTAACAGCAGGCGTTCATCATTAATGCTCAATCATCACTTAATGATCTCATTAATTCTGACTCTGCTTCAATGGTACTTTAACTCAGTAGTGCGCACACACTTGACCACTGAACAGTGTTAATTAACCTGTGAACTATTACATAAATCTTACCTATTTCATTTACGTATGACTGACAAATATGAATCACATTAAGTTTATTAGTTTGTTTATGTTAAAACTATGTCATCCAAATGGCTGGAAAATTGCTATGTAATTAAATTACATAAAACTTATGTTTAGACAAATATTTTTTTGATTGTAAGTAGAATATCACAGGTTTCCATCTCTTAATTACGGTGGTTATGGTGTGAACGCAGCATAAGCTCGTTGTTTTAGTTAAAGCCAGCTCCTGTTTGTTAGCGAGGCTCGCAGTGCGCGGAGGTAGATGCAAATACATATGTTGACAGGCAGGAATTACGTGCTGTTATTGCATTTGGACCGAATGCAGCGATTGGATAAACATTTTTTGGCCCTGAGACTTCCACAGAAGATGTATGCAAAATTTTAAAAAATATTTAGACCACTTGTATTATTGATTCTAGAGTTTTAACCAGTAAGTGTTTATGAGAAAACATTCCTTATCATACCTTTAAATTCATAATATTACTGAATATTAATTGTCTTTAAATTGCCTTAAAACATGCCCATCTTTGCTGTATTATAATCAATTTCTTTTTGCCTGAACAAGGGAAAATGTACAAAACTACTGTACTGTGTTTTTGTGCATGTTTGACTGTCATGTGTTGGATTGTGACATTTGTTTAAAAGATATTTTTATTTTATTTTTTTATTTTGTCTTCATTTTAAGCAATGTTAATTAATGTTTCCATTTGAATCTTAAAGCAACAGTGTTGAATATTTTACTTATTCATGATCCTTTCTCCTTAGAATTGAGGAAGTTGTGAAACAGCGTTAGTATAATGCTGCTTGTTGCAACAGGGCATTATTCCCACATATTTGAGCATTTGGAATGGGAAGACTGGACTGTGGGAGGACTAGAATGTGGCCTAGACTAGTCTTCCAAATGTAAACAACACAGCCATCAGAATAATGATGTTTTTATGTAATGTTCTTCCACAGCCATTGTGGTCAAAAACTGTTTCTGAACCTTTTAAGACTGGCTCACAAATAAGTTTTTATCCAAATTGTGAGCCGATCTTCTGTTCCGATGGATCATAGATAGGATTACAATGCAGAATTCATAAGATTGTTGTAAAGAGCCCACTCTGAGCTTGCAACTTTCAGAACTTGAGTTTGTTTTACGAGGGACGTCAAACTCACCCCATTGTTATTGTCATTCACTGGACTCAGTGTCTCATTGAAATTACGTCATTCATGCCATATAGGTTCATAGGCTTGTATTCAAACAAAGTTTATTATTAAGGGTCTATGGCAGCACTAGAGGTGCCAATTTTCCAGAAAAATGTTATTTGGCCTGCTATTGAGGTTTGTAGCTGTCTTTATCACCATGTTCTGAAAGTATTTGAGAAGTTTGGGGACAGCGCCACCTACTTAAAAATCAACAGACCTACCAGTTTTTACTTGGTCGGGTATATATATTTTATTGTAAAATCTTTTTAACCATTTGCTGCAGCAGGACGACACTTGGTAAGCATCATCGACACTATGTTTTGAGGATCTCTGAGTTGTTTTGGGACGGTGCCACTTAGTGATCTTTTTTTTCTACTCCTATAAATTCTAAAATTCCAGTCCTGCTTTGAATCAATTTTATTCAGAGCACGCTAGACAAAAAAATGTATCGAAATCTTCTGGCTGTAGCAGCAACGGCTACTAAGCTTGTGTGATGTCTCATTAGGCAGCTGTCAGAGTTATGGCAGTGTGGTGAGGTGTCCGAAATCTCCCCCTATACCCTTTTTGAGGGGACAGCCATTTGTAGTGGTGTCCATAACCAAAGTGGACGCTATCGAGTACACTCATTCAATCCCATAATGTACTGCAATAATGAGTATACAACGGCTCAATGGCTAGAGAATACCCATAATGCACTGTGAGAGTCGTACGCCGAATGAATTCCCGCGTCTGACCAGAACTGGAGCAGTCAGTGTCCAAATTCACTCAAGACGCAAAGCATGCGGGTAATTAGAAATCTGCTGCAACTCAACTCAATCATATTAAGTTCAGCTTACTACAATGAAATTTTGAGTACACACAACTTTTTTCCTATTAAGTACAATGAACTTTCATTATTATTTGAGTGAAACAAACTCATATTCACTCCTTCAAGTGGACTATATTAGTGGACTAATGTAGGGAATAGTGAATAAGGGTGTAGGGGGCAATATCGAACACAGTCCTACGTCTAAAAAGTTGTTGGTTAGAAACGTTCATGATGCACCTCATGAACCGTCCCGGTTTTTCACTGTACATCAGATCCTTTTTGTTCCTGGCCTCAAAGCACTTCGATTAATTCCATACAGGTTCCTCTTCACGCAGTACAACAGATAAATGTTGTAAATGATAAATGCTGTCACTGTATAAGGTCACTGTAAAAGGGTTAGTTCACCCAAAAATGAAAATTCTGTCATCATTTACTCGCCCTCATGTCGTTCCACACCCGTAAGACTTTCGTTCATCTTCAGAACGCAAACGAATCTCATTATTTTTGCCTATGCATTGAAAGTCCACTAAAATCTGTACGCAAAAGTACAAAAAGACATCATAAAAGTAATCCATTTGAGCTGAGCAGTTTAATCGAAGTTTTGCGAAGAGACACAGTCGCTTCATATGATGAAAAGATTGAATTTGGACTTTTATTGACACACATAGAGCTCAAACAAAAGCTCAAACACGCTTGCTTGATGTGAATAAAAGTCTAAATGAAAACCGTTGATGATATAAAGCGATCTTTGATTAAACCTCTCGATTCATATGAATGACTTTAACCATGTCTTTATGAACTTTTGGTAGACTTTCAATGGAGAGAGAATATTAAAGTCATACAGGTTTGGAATGACATGAGGGTAAAAGATGATAGAATTTTTTGGGAGGGTTAACTATCCCTTTAATAAATGATTTTTCAATTTCTTTTTCTCCCCGAATATGCATGCTTATTTAAGCAAAACAACACAAATATATATATATATATATATATATAAAAATGTCTTATAGATTATGCCACAGGCAGGCTTTATATACTGTTTTATTTTCTCTGTAGCAAATGATTCACCCCATCCTTTGTTCAGATGAGGTGTGGAAGTTGGATTTTCAAGGCAAATGAATACAGAATGCCATTAGATGCACCAAAAACAAACCAATACAATTGAACAAAGCCTCTTCATTTTACTATATTTTAATGGTCAGCTTTTATTACTCATTGGTTGTCTCATTTTCATTCCAGGAATTTCTCTCTGAAGCAGGGAGTGTCTGCATACAAAATGCTCTGCAGTTTTCTGCTTCATAGGTCAGACACTGGTTTATCTTGTTTCTGTGGCTATGCTCACTCCCATCTAAATTTGTGCAAATTTGCTTGCATCATTTGACACATCTGGATGAGAGATATACCCCATATAGACTGGAATAAATATTAAAGCAAATGCCGATTTTTGAGGAACATATGCAAGAGCTGAGTTACTGTAGATTTCCAATGTATGCTTAAATAAAACCCAAGACATACAAGGGTATTATGGCTAGCGGGCTGTGCGTAATGTCTTGGAGAGTGATGTCATGGCCTGCTCTGCAGTAACTCTACATGAAATGCTTGTTTTTCTTTTTTCACAGATGTTATTCAGCATGATCATTTTGCTCCCGTTGTTCATTTATTTCCACAGCATTTCAACTGCTTTTTGACATTTGCCCGATGATAGATATATAGATTAAAAAAAACCAGGAACAATTGTAATGAAAAGAAACACTAAAAGCGATCATGAGAAATGTCTTGACTTGACTGGGAATGTTGGCTCATGTTGATACCGATGCCTTTATTCACTGTCTAATTGTACACACTACAGATGCCTCGTCCGCCTCATCTGCAATGAGCACGGGAAGTCCTCGCAGTGCTTTTCCCACCTCAGCTTCAGAACGGATGGCCGTGCATGACAGCGGCACGCCAGGAGATGTTAGCAGTCGGAGGAAAGCCGAGGTGCTGGCTGCGGAAAGCAAGCTTTCCGGCAGAGAAAAAGGTGTCCAGCAGACCCAGCAGCAACACCAGATGACGCCCTCCAAACGGCCTGTCCTCAACATCTCGCCTCCACCCGAGGACCTGTTCGATGACAGCCAAATGTCCTGCCAGGATGAGCTGCTTCACGACTCGGAGCAGAGCAACAGCATCTGGATGGAAAACTCTGTCTCCAACTTCAGCATTGTGAGCTCCAGCTCCTACAATGACAACACTGAAGTGCCCCGCAAGGCCCGTAAGTGTACCCCACGACAGAAGCCGGGATCAAAGCCGGTCCCTGCTGAAGAGGCCAGCATGGATGTCTTTGATGCAGATAGTGCTAAAGGTCCACACTTTGTGCTCTCACAACTTGGCCCAGACAGCAAAACCTGTTCCAAAGCAAGGTGAGCCACTTTAGTCCATGGTACACTTTGGGCCTCATGGCATTCTTATATTATGTATATCTTATCTTAGATTTTGGTGGCTGTTTTGTTGGAGATGGTGTGAAGGACCCAAAATATCCCTCCTATAAATCGCTCCAAAATGAAAAATCTGGCATAATTTGCTCTCATTGCACTAAAAACCCCAAGATGAATCCCAAAAATATGTTGCAAGAATGTTTTGCTAAAATTCCCCATTAAGTTATGAAAATGTTATTGTTTAATGTTCTCTGAACATCCAAAACATCCTGTTTTTTTTAATGTTTAGTTTTTTTTTCTTGGTTATGTGAATGTTAGTCAACATTAATGGAACGTTCCATTTAAGAATTGCGCACATCATATGAATGTTCCATTTTAATTACATTTTTTAACATTTTTTCACATAATTGGAATGTTCCATTTGAATGTATTTGAAACAACAAATTTGAAACTAATTAGCGCGCGGGGGGGGGGGGGGGGTGAAATGCATTAATTTTCCCTTGATAAAGTAAGGGATTACTCAGATTTTTTTTGTAATTTAATTACAGGTACTTATATACAGTACAGAACAATTTTATATGAAACAATAGTGGATTTAACTTCAGAATATAATGTTAAAATTTATGTTTTTAATGTAACCTTCCTTTGGTCAGTTCAAGAGTAATTTATGCAATTTTATGTTATTTACTTGACAAAAATTAAAAGAGCAGTTTCATGTACTTGTATTGTTTAACTGGTCAAGATTGGTATGGGATTAAGAAAGTAACATGTAATATAGAACAGTAATCTAATTACACTGTTGAAGATTTAATTAGTAGCTAGTAATTAATTACTTTTTTTAGAGTAGCTTACCAGACACTGCTAATTAGTAACATTTAACGCTCTGAGCCCCTTCAGTTTTGGGTCACACTTAGTATCTTCGCGGTCAAATGTAAAATTTTTTCCATGTCAAATATTTTTGTTCAATAATATTTCTGATTATTATTTAGAATTTTGAGGGGATTTTATGATACTATGTGAAATTTGTACATTTTTAGATATACATATATATGTGAATGTTATACACATCAATAAGGAATGTTCCATTTTATAATTTTGCAAACATTATGGGAATGTTACTTTTGAATGTTCTCTGAAACATCCGAAACAAATAAGTAGTAACATTTAAAAAAACATTAGATGGACGTCCAACAAAAATGGAATGACATGAGAGTGAGTAAATGTTGACAGAAGGTTCAAAAACCCCAGTTAGCTTTCAACTGATGTTCACCATTGATCCTTGCTTCATAGCTCGGATGGACCACAAGCATCTGGTCTCAAAGGTGGGATACTGTCTTGCCAGTATCCTCAGAAAAGTGAAGGGAAAGAACTGAAGATTGTGGTTCAGCCCGAGACGCAGCATAGAGCGCGTTACCTGACCGAAGGCAGCCGTGGGTCTGTGAAAGACCGAACACAGCAGGGTTTCCCTACTATTAAGGTGGGTAACACGGACTTATTATTACCTCCAGGATCGGTCTCATTGCAACACTTTTTCATCTTACAGAACAAATCATAACAAGTGTTTTGAATCCTGAAACTATAAGTATGTCAAACCTTCCCAGTGCTTAAGCTGTTTATTTTGTTAACTAGTTTTCTGAACCACACATTAGAGACAATTTTACTGAAACTATTAAGTTTTTTTTTTTTTTCATTTATGTTGCACTGGTTTTATTTGGCATACCTTGGACTTATACTGCCACCTAATGGTGTGGATGTAGCATCATACAAATACTACAGTTTTCAGTTATTAATACCATTGTGGAGTAAATTAATGATTGAATTGTTCCAAAAGCAAAGTAATTTGGAGTTTACAGAGATAAAGCACGTTGTATTCACATGGTCATGTGATCTCAAAATGTCTGCCCTCATGAGGAGACCCGCTCCGTCAGTTTTTACTTATGACTGAGTAGTATTATTTATGTAGTATTATAGTATTTATTAATATTTTTGATTTTAAGGAATTTTATGTGCATTTGTTTTTTATTATTTCTATTTTCATTTATTTTAATTTCAGCTTTAGTTTTTAGTACTTATTTCAGTTAGTTGCCTAAATATTTTTTTTTTTAAGTTTCATTTAAGTTTTTCATTGTTTTTTTAGCTTTATTTTAATAAATGAAAACAATTTTTATTAGTTTTAGTAGCAACACTGGACTGAGGAGTCTTCTCATCTCATATGAGTATACATATTTCAGAAATGTGCTATTAATTTGTTCATGTAAAGCATTTAAATGAATGTATCTTTAATGCACTTTTGATACATATGCACGTCTCCGTTAACCACAAGTTTCTTGATCCTCGCAGCTTGAGGGTGTGAAGGAGTCGGTGGTCCTGCAGATTTTTGTGGGCAATGATGCTGGCCGTGTGAAGCCGCATGGTTTCTACCAGGCTTGCAGAGTTACAGGCCGGAACACAACAGCGTGTAAAGAAGTGGACATTGAAGGCACCACTGTCATCGAAGTGCCTCTGGATCCCAGCAGCAGTATGACTCTGGCGTATGTCAACTTTTTAGAATTTCACAAGACCTAAATTGTTCATTAAACTTTGAACTGAACATTCAAAAAGAACAATTCTAATCCAGAGGTTGTAGTGATCGCTTGTGTTTGGAAGTATTGATTGTAGGGTGTCTTTACAGTGTAGACTGTGTGGGGATCCTGAAGCTGAGGAATGCTGATGTGGAGGCCCGTATTGGGGTGGCTGGATCTAAGAAGAAGAGTACCCGTGCCAGACTGGTGTTTCGAGTCAACATCCCACGCCCGGATGGCTCTGTGCTCACGTTACAGACCTCGTCGTCTCCCATACTGTGCAGTGAGTGGCTTTGGGTTATTCATAGCATCTCCCTGCTGGCAAGCCCAGCTGGTGCTCTCATCACATAGGAGAGGTAGGGATTAGAGGGGGGGATAATGAATGTTTATATTATTAAAGCCATAGAGCCAAAAAAAAGAGACAGAATGAGTCTAAGGCAGAACATCAGGTGCTTACTGAAGAGAGCTTCTAGGTCTGTGATGAATTGTACGAAAATTGAATTTTAGTGTCGCCAGCAAATAGAGGAATATTCAAGGCTGATTACAACTTAAGTTCTGCTGACACCATCTGTAGAATTCTGATAATTACCACAGAAAATGGTTTTGATTCATTTATTTATCCCTTGTTAGTAAGGACAGAAAACATATTTGCTAGGGTTGTTGTTGTTCACCCCAAAATGAAAATTATCCCATAATTTACTCACCCACAAGCCATTTTAGGTGTCTTCTTTCAGACGAACACAATCAGAGTTGTATTAAAAAAATATCCTTGGTCTTCCAAGCTTTATGATTGCAGTTAAAACTGCATCCATCCATCATAAAAGTAATCCATACGACTCCAGGGGGTTACTAAAGGCCTTCTGAAGCAAAGCGATGTGTTTTTGTAAGAAAAATACCCATGTTTAAAACTTTATAAACTATAATAACTGCCTTTCTGCCAGACGGCCTATGCAAATCGAGTTACGGCAGAAGACTAACCCCTGACCCGACGCATGACGTATTGACAAACACAGAAGCGCAGAGGAGAGAGCAAAACAAAACACTGGTCAAAAAGTCTAAAATGAGAAATTTTAAAGAGAAATGTTGGAGGATTTCGATTTAAGAGGAGCTTGAGTTTGTTGCCCAACCCTATTAGTTTAAACCGAAAGAGGCGTCTAAGCTTACGATACTCCTACATCCTACGTTACTGCTTAATATCAGGGGTTACTTGTGCAGTATGCGTACAGTCGTCTGCCGCAAGCTAGTTATTTTAGTTTATAAAGGTTTAAGTATGGATATTTTTCTTACAAAAACCCATTGCTTTGCCATATTAGTCGTATGGATTACTTTTATGATGGATGGATTAACTTTTTTGGACTTCAAAATCAGGAGACCCATTCACCACCATTATAAACCAATGAAGAGCCAGAATATTTTTTAATTTAAATACAATTATGTTCATCTGAAAGAAGATGCATATACATGTCATATACACTTAGGATAGCTTGAGGGCGAGTAAATCATGGGATAATTTTCATTTTTGGGTGAGCTATCCCTTTAAGTGCAGTCCTTTCTTTGTAATAATATGATAAAAATATACCAAATTTGTAATGCCCTCCAACCTGTGTGTAAATTCGGTAATAAAAACTTCCTACAAAACTTACTGGGTGCCGCTTGTAACACTGGAGTTGTTG
Organism: Opsariichthys bidens; assembly: GCA_037194245.1. Classification (NCBI taxonomy): domain Eukaryota; kingdom Metazoa; phylum Chordata; class Actinopteri; order Cypriniformes; family Xenocyprididae; genus Opsariichthys; species Opsariichthys bidens. Next base: position 7,508,557 of record CM074307.1, on the reverse strand, counting down.
TTGCATTGACACACTGTCTTAAAAATGTGGTACTCATGGCGTGAATCGCTAAAAAAAACGGTTAATACTGAGGCAAATACTGAGGACAGAATATAATAGTGCATATGTGAAGAATTAATATGCAATTTAATTTATTATGTAATTACTAAAAAATGGTATCGATTGACAAGTTGTAATTCACTCATAATTTAACTATAAGAAGCAACTATATTACAGAGTATAAAAGCAGAAATGTGAAGCTAGGTAAATGCACTTTTGCTTATGCATTACCAGTATATTATCTGTGTCCCTTCCTGGTTTACTTGTGTGGATACAAAGCAAAAGTAACCAGGTTTTTCACTAGTCACAGGCAGATTTTGTTGACCCACACATGTAAGATGTGCACTAAAAACTAAATTTGTAGTTATGATCTGCTGCACAGAAACATCATTACCTAGCTGTATATCCTAATGGTCTTTTTCTCTCTTTCTACGATTGGTTCTGATTTTGTAGCCCAACCTGCAGGAGTACCTGAGATTCTCAAGAAGAGTTTACACAGCTGTTCGGTTAAAGGGGGCAATGAAGTCTTTATTATTGGAAAAAATTTTCTCAAAGGAACCAAGGTCATATTTCAGGAGAATGCTTCAGGTATTCTTACATGTTAAAACGTATCATGCCCTTTTGTGTGCAACTTTTCCTGCACAACGCTTGCACTGTCTAACCTCGGCCTGTTTGATTGTAGCAGATGATAAGTCCTGGAAGGCAGAGGCTGACATTGACATGGAGTTTTTCCATCAGGTAAGCCATAGCATCTGCTGTGTCTATTATTTGACTGTGTGGGCTGATCAAGCGATGCAAAAATAGAGGCAGCTTTGCACAGGTCACGGACATCAGTGTCCCCAATTGTTGCCTGACATGAATTTGGAAAGAATGGCAGATTGATGACCTAGATACACAAACAGTACGCGATAAAATTTTAACTTCTTTTGCTGTCACAACTAACTCTATTATACTTATGCAAAGCGTACAACATTTACACAAATGTAGCCAAAAATGGCTTTGAGGAGTAAATAAATCTGCCAAGTATTGAAATTGCAACAAAATGCATGGTCTAACATCCCATTTGATTTGCAGGTGATTTGAGTCAATCATATAAAGTAATCTGATTGTCTTCCAACACTTCTTATGTGACACCACCATTGTGTTGTGATTTGAAAAAAGCAGTCTTTTAATCTTTGACTTTCTCCCCTTTTAGAATCACCTTATTGTCAAAGTTCCTCCATATCAAAATCCAGCTATCACAACTCCTGTATCTGTTGGCATCTATGTTGTTACAAATGCCGGACGTTCCCATGATGTTCAACCATTTACATACACTCCAGAGCCAGGTCAGTGTAATTTCCACCCCCGTTTCCCAACTCTGTTCCTGGAGGCACACCAACAGTACACATTTTGAACAATCCATATCAGGTCTCGGAGCTGATGCGTTGAATCAGTTGTATTTGAATAGGAGGAGTTTGAAAATGTGTACTGTTGGTGTGCTTCAGGAACAGTGTTGGGAAAAGTGCTATAACTATTTACCATTAAGAAAAATCACTAATTTTGAAACATAATTATTTTCAGCTGTCGATTCTTCTGTGAAAAAGGAAGTCTTGCCTCCAGTGACTCCTTGTTGTTTTGAACAAATAAAAGGTGAGCAAACATCTATAGCCTTCTTTCTACCGAAATTACCCGTAACAATTTGTCCCAGGAAAGTTTCTTGGTGGAAACAAGGCTCAGGGTGTTTCGTGAAATGTAAATGTCACTGGCCTTCTGTCTGTTATTTCACACAGTAATCGATACTGCCTTGATGACGCCAGTTTTGCCTCTTGTTAAACGAGAAGAGGCCACACCAATGGAGGTCTCCAGTAACCCCTCAGCCTTCAAGGTGTGTATAAGTCATGAGACCAAAATCACCACAATAAATCAGTACCGCATCAAGCATTTCCTTACAATTTGGTAATTTATTTATCCTGTTTGAAACCCAACAGACCTCTGAAGTCATCAATCCAGCCCAGCAAGCCTTAGACATGAGTGCTGAGATCTCCACCAATAACTGCAAATTTTCCAGCCCACTGGCACAGCAAACAAGAGAACAGGATCGATCTCCGAGTTCTGTCTTTTCCAACAAGGAACCATTCAGCTCCATCCAGGAACAGAATCTTCCACCCAGCGGCTCTTTCCACGTGCCTAATAAATCTCTTCTCCAGCAAGGGGTTCAGCCATTCCTCTTGGAACACAGAGACAGTCTTGGACAGGAGAGATCGGGCAACAGTGGCGGATCAGTGGTGGGGCTGTCCCAAATAGACGACAACCCTCAGCAACAGCTCTCACTTCTGCCTCCAGATGAGGTGGCACAACTGGAGCAGGCTGTGCGGCAGCTGCAAGCAAAGGGATTCTGCAACATCCAACTCCAAAATGAGAATTCACTGTCAAAGCAAAGACAACTTCAACAGCAGCAGCAGCAAATTCAACAACAGCAGCAGCAAATCCAGCAACAACAACAGCAAATTCAGCAACAGCAGCAGCACATCCAGCATCAAGAGCAGCAAATCCAGCTGCAACACCAGCAACACCAGCAGCAGCAAGCTCTGGAGAACCTTCAACATCAGCTTTTTCAGCCCCAGGTTCAGATTCATTGTAGTTCAGAGCAACAGAGCTCTTCCCAGGGAATGGTGCAGAATGGAAGTTCCCTCTTCCAGCAAACCCCATCACAACAACAACAACAACAACAACAGCAGCAGCAGCAGCAAGCAACCTTGTTTCAACAAGCAACTGGCTTTCTTCAGCAGCAACCCAGTCATTCCTCCCCTTCCCTGTTTCACAACCCTTCGGCCATGACTGAAGCTCAAAGCCCACAAGAGGCTCTTTTCCACACACAGAAGACCTCACCCAACCAGGATCAGATTCAAGCTTCCCTTTTCCAAAGCAATCTCACGGTTCTCAGTGGGTCCAATATGTCTGTAGAAGCTCAGCCCTCTGCAACCAGTATGTTTCTTTCTCAGAATACTGTTTCTGGTCAACTTGCTGTTAATGCTAGCCAGCCACAGCAACTGGCTTTCCTCACTTCTATGCAGGGGACTCTCAAGGCCCAATCTGTATTTCAGACTCCAACCCAACTGTCCCCCATTCAGCAAGGCACTCCGATGGAGCAGCAGTCACCACAGCATGCTCAACCAGGCTCCATTTTCCAGAGTATCTCCCAATCACCAAGCAAACTCTCCCCTGGTCAGCAGCAAGCTGGCCTACTCCTTGGCTCCTTAAATTCTCCAGTAACACAAGAGCAAACCCCAAATCTGTTATTCGGTGGACAAGTTCAGATAGGATCGATGAACCACAGCAGCCTAGCTTCTCCAGAACAACAGAACACTTCCCATCCCTTCTCTCAGGCCGGCATGGTTACGGTCAGACAGCAGGAGTCGTCTAAACCCATGACATTTCAGGATCAGACTACTATGGTGGTCAACCCATCCTCAAATAAGCCCATTTTCCAAGACCAGCAACCAATGCAGTTAGCACCAAGTTCTGGTACAGGCCCTTCGCAGTCTGTAAACCTTTTCATGGCACAGTCCAACATGCAAGCGGGAATGGCTTCTCAAGAAACCCTTTTTGCACCACAGAGTGATGTAAGCGGAATTCAAACCAGCACTTCCTCTCCAGTACAACAGCCCGGTCAACTCTTTCAGACTACAATGGATGGAAGCCTCAACCAGCCCAACCAGAATCAGCAGCCCGACCTCTTCCTCTTTGAGATCCAGAATGGTTAGGCAACATCCTTAAACATGATTTAGACTTGTTTGGTAGTCATAACTCATTCTAATGATTTCTTTCCTGCAGAGTGCCGTCAGCTGATGAACAGCCAAGGATCTACTCTGTCTGATCAGATTATTGCCATCAGTCAGTCTGGACAGAACCAGCAAGAAAGTGAGGGCCAAATCCAGTCTTTACTTGGGCAGTCTATGCCAGACCCTGGAAATGCGCCGAGCACCTTGACAACATCTCAGAACATGGAGAAGATTGACGATCTTCTGGTGAGCCTTCAGGAGCAAGGCAATAACATCTCTCATTCCTACTAGGGTCTTCAAGGTTTAGCTGCTCCATTCCATATATGATTGTAGATATTTCTTGCACACATATTGGATATTTTGATATCCATTATTTTGGATATTGCATAAATATAGGATTGGAGATACTTTGATCATACCCCTCATAAGAAATAGCAAGACTAGACCATTCACTTTTATTTCACTCTACACTGAGAAAGTAGCGTCGCCTGTCGAAAGATTTGGCAAAATCTCTTGAAGAATCACAACTGGTATAAAAATTCTGACCTGCAATTCATAGGCACAATGACAGAACCCTCTGAAGAACCTTAAAGAGGGTCGTTTTCAATGGAAATTGCAAAATGAACCCATATGTTCCTGCTATAAAGACTGTCATTGGTTCTGCAGCAACCCCATCATAAATAAAGGCTTTAAGGCAGTTATTGAAGTTCCTTGAGTACACAATAGGATATTTTTGGCACATGGAAACCTAGAAATTCTCAAAAGGCTTTCGTTGGTGTGGCAGTCCGTGGAACTAAAATGATTCCTTGAGTATCTCTTCATTTTTACAGTGACAGAGAGAGCATTTTGAGAAGATGAGGACACATGGGACTACTGCAGTTGTGCCTGAACACGATTTGCAGACACCCCACTTTCTCAGTGAGCCTTGGTTATCTTTGTGATGTCTATTTTTAGCTGTAAACTAAATAAATAATCAAGAATGCCTGATAGAAGCAGTCTGCAGTGACATTTTTATTTTTTGTAAACCGTCAATAACACCTTTTTGTCTGACACACCTGAGTATCTATAAGCTATTTTTCTTTTTGAAAAATCTTTTATTTAGTCAAATGGGGAAATGAATTGTGTAGAATATACATTATGTACATTCACTTAGAATATAAGTGAGAAAACAAATGTGTTCTGGCATTTTCCTTCTAGCACTTTATATATGTTTTTAGTATGGTTAGTTATTTCTGACTCATCACTTCATCAAGCTTTCTATGTCAAGCCATGTTTACTGTATAAATCTGTCTTTCATCTCTGTCTAATCCGTATAATACTACCAATTAGTAATACACATTCCTAGTTAAAAATCAGACAAGCAGTTATCAGTGATCTAAAAAAACAAAGCTTCTGGTATTTATTTTTGATTTTCGTTTACACAAGTCATTTCTTGCCATCTCATTTAGATTGGTGTCTATGTTTTGCATGTCTGAGTGTCCTATATACACGTGTATGTGACATATTTTCTGATAATACCTCTAAAAGTGTGTCATTATTAAATTTATTCTTATAATGATTCTAAAATAATGACAGTTGATGCTCAAATCATTTTGTGTCATTGTGGTAGGTTGTTTTATTTTATTTACCAGTGTCTGGTACGCTGGAACAGGGCTGATTGCTTTTTTGGGGCAAATTAGAAGGGAGTGTGCAACCAGTATTATCGACAAGTTCTCTGAATATACAGTAAATACAAACGCTATATATATATGTGTATATATATGTGTATATATATATATATATATATATATATATATATATATATATATATATATATATATATATATATATATGCTGGGGAAGCAACCCTTTATCTTTCGTAGCAGAAATTACACTTACACTTAAATCCTAAAAAATCTGTTGGCATGTCAAAAACTGATCATGTCAAATATTTTATCTACTTTATCAAAAAATTGGTCAGTTTTGTGGCTCAGTTGGTTAAGTGTTTATGTATTCAGTTATGAAGTGAGTTTGTTATGAATGTAAAGAAACATATGTGAGCTGTATATTTCTGGTAATATCGAGCTCATGTATGTGTTGTAGTGTCAGACATGATGTAAAGCTGCCAAACTAGTTTGTGTGCTTGATATTAGGCTGATGTGACATTAGTTGGCAGATTGTTTTGTTAATAGCATAAGGGTGAAAATATATACATTATGAGGGAGCTGTTCTCTGTAATGTCACAGAAATGGCTCATTTGAGCCTGCTATGTTTGGTATTCGATGTCAATTTTTTTTGACCATTTTCTTTGCTCAGAATCTTGGGTGATTTTTATGCCTACTTTTTAGTAGAGACTATTTGATCCTCTTTTTTTTTGGAGAAGTTTTGCTTGAAGGGTGCTTTTTTTATATCTCTGCATGGGGAAGAACTGTGAACGGGAACTGGAAAAAAAAAAGTCTTCATCTCTGTACAATACTAATTGTTATTTTTTTCCATAATACTCAATATTTATTTACTTTTTCACCATACCTCTTTTTAGAAAATATTTATTTTTGTCTCAAGAATTTTCACAATTAGAATCAATGCCTATTAGATTTGAATTAAAATGCATAATTATAACATATTTCTTTTATGTCATATCTTTTAAAGAAAAAAATGTGTGTGTGTCTGTGTATCCAACATCGTGGTTAGGCTATAGAGACATTGTTGAGAATCAAAATTATAATGCGCAGTGTACATTCCTGTACTTTCACTCTAGCAAAAGGATCTCGACTGAGCTGGATTTTTATAGGATTTATATCAGAAAATAGAACTCTGGTCAGAACTGGGCTTCCAATTATGATTTCATCATTTTTGTTTTGGGAAATATAAGCCATATAAACAAACATTGCCCCGAAAAATTCAATTTTGCATGATTCTTGGGACCAATTATGAATTATTTATAGTTGAATTCAAAATCTAACCATCTGTTTTGGGAGAAATAACATTTATAATTTAAAAATAAATTAACAAAATGTAATAGGAACACAAGTGTGTTGGTGCAGTGTCTGTTCTTTGTAAATATAAATAAAAGTAAGTTCAATATTGCAAGTGAGGCTTTGCATATCAAAAATAGTTTAGTCATTTATATTCTGACATACATTCTCATCCCAGTCACTAAAATTTATACCAAACAGTGTGCCTCTAAATTTACTAAAACCAAATAATTTTTATATTGGTTGCATGGCGTGGTAAATATACAGTAATTGGTTGTGCCTTCTGAGTTGAATTTAAAAGCAGATCATTTCCTGGCCATTGCGTATTTTGACTGGACATGAAACAACACCCCTTTAAAATTTGTTCCACATTGGATACGCAGGCTATGTTGCTGTATTTTTCACTTTAAAGATGCATTTCAGAGCGATTTCTGACAAGCAGTATTTGAATTCAACCCAAACAAACATACCCCGTCCCCTCCCTTCACTGCTATGCCCAGTGGTGTAGTCTACTTAGGTCAAGGATTTTTGTATACCCACTCGGTTATGGTTGCTTACAGCTCTCAGGTAAAATTATTATCTCTTTTTTGACTCTTAATTTCCACGTTTGGATAGCGTTTAAAGCGCGGGAATACGTAACCATCTAATAGACCCTTTTCACTGACTGTGATGACGCGTTTTAACGGTCATCAGCATCGTAAATCATACAACGTTTTTAATATTTTCATTTTTTTTAAGTCAAAGTACATTTATAATACTATACTTAGTATAATATTACCTTTTCATCAAATTATATAATAAAAAAAAAACTAGTTTACGCTGCTGTGAGGGAGTTTGTAATACGGTACAAAATTGCATCTTTCTCTCCTCTGACTGCCAATCAATCTCTCTCTCTATTTTTTCCCTCTTTTTGAAAGTTGTGAAAACACTATTGTTTTTATTTTGCTATTTGAGCAAATGTGAAAAAAGTAATGTAGTCTATCTTACCCAACTATGACGACTTCTGCTTCTGAGAAACCCTGAAATGTGAAAGGGGTTTATAAATCGCAATAAGCTTTGAACTTTGTTGCTTTTGACATGTCTTTCAAATTCTTCCCATTTTAAAACGAAAGAAATAAACGTAAAATACCGTTTTGGCGCACTTTGGCGCTGTAGCGCCTCAGTTCAAGAGAAATTAACGGCCGCGTGAAGCGCACGTGACCTGATCCTCTCCTCAGCTTTAATATCAGTTACAGCGCGAAATAAACGCGAATAAACATCTAAAAAGGTATGTTACACAATACAACTGACCGAAATCAGTATCATGTCTCGTGTAATCGCCGAAAGACGTTAATGAAAAACAGCTTGTAAACAATGTCACATAACGTCACATTTACCATATTCAGTGACCATAAACTCGTTAGTCAGCTAGAAAAATTAACTCTAGAGAGGAGAATTAGCTAAATATACGCACCATATCACATATTAATTACAATTTTTAATATTCTTCAATAGCCTATTAACAATTTAAATTAAATTAAAAATTATTATTAAAAATTAAATATTTCAAAAAACAAATTGGAGTAGAAATAATTTTAAAGTTAGTAGGCTTATTATAACTATTGTTATTAAAAAATTCCACAAGCGTACTTTTAAGTTTGTATACAAATCAATTCATTTTAACCTTCAATATTAATGCAGTACCAACTGATTCCCATGTATTTTTTACATACTGTTAGTTAGAATATTTGCCATGTACTGTACCTTACAGTAGCCTATATCCAAAATAACTGATATTGAATCGTATTACAAGCTTGTGAATGGAAAAGCATGACTATAATGACAGACTGGCAGGAAATGATGCAAAACAGAAAACAAAAACCAAACAGGGTGATATTCATCTTTTCATTATCGTTAATAACTTGCATTCTTAAATGTGCTTTGAAAATTGCCAGCTGATAAAACCTGTGTTCCAGGGACCATATTCATATATAATCTAAGGCTAAATGTAGATCTTAACTGACTGAAATAGATGGTGATTGACAGTAAACTAGAAAAATCAGTCCAGCTGTGAATATAATTGGCTGTTAAAGTCTTGTGTTGCTTATAATAAATTGACATATTGATAACACGCATAAGCAGTCTTTCATAATGCTCCTACACGTAGCCTAGATCAGATGCATACTATGCACTGTAATGAATTGCTGTAAAAATTAGCAGTATTATTTTACAGCCGCTGGCTGTTTTTTAATAATACAGCATATTGCTGTAAACGGCAATGCATTCTGGGGTTTGACTCAAATTTACAGAATATTGCTATAAATTGACCCTTCATAATTTAAAAAAATACAGTTACTGTAATCAGAGAATACAGGGAAATTCTGTAAATTAAATTACAGTAACACTACTGTAAAATTTACAGTAACTGGCTGGGAACCCTGCTGCCAGTATTATACTGTAAAATTTACAGTAATTTTTTAACAGTGTGCATCAGTGAATGGTGGCAGGGAGAGAAAAATCACAGTAAAAAACTAGACTACACCACTGGCTCCGCCCCCAAAATACACAAACACAAAATGCAAAAGTGGATCTCTTTATCATAGCAAAGATGGCGAATGAATTTGACAAGGAAGAACACAAATGAACACAAAGTACACAAGTAAATACAAGCAAGAGTTCATCGTTAGTCACCAGCAGCAACGAAACCTCGGCGTCCGTTTACAGACCTTCCTACTTCGGTCTCTCCAGCGCTGGAAAGCTAATGAACGTGGGTCCTAAAGCTATTGCCTGATCATAACCTTTATTTTTCCCGTGATATTCTTCTGAGCTTTAGTTTTTTGTAATGTCTCTCAGCCATCTCTCTGTCTACAGTCTTCAAATCGCCCTCTTGCTCTCTCTCCTCCCCCGTCATGAGTGGACACGCCCCCTACTGCTGATTGGCTACAAGTTTGTTGTGGAGCACGGTCTGATCGACTTTTCAGAAATCGCTCTTTTAAATTGATTAGATAAAGAATAAGTAATATACTTATAATATATATATATAATTAATTTTTTTAAACCCCACAATTATTATTATTTTTTTTTTAAATTTGCTTCTTTTCTTAATTTTTATTTAAACTGATATGCAGTTAGACTGAGTGCACATTCATTTGGACCTTTAATTCTTTAGCAAAGAGGAGCTTTGTTACAGTTCTGCTGCTTATTAATCTATGGGAATTCCTAATGTGCCATAATGAATGTCAATATGTCAGTCTTATTGCAGTATACTTGTTAATTGTGTCAGTTCACTATTTTGTGTTGCCTGATTTGGAAGTCTCTGTTGTATGCGATTATAACATTTCACTTCTGACATAATTATGACAATTTAGGCTACAAAAAATCATGTAGAAGTATTTTGCTTTTGTTGGGGCATTTTTACTCTTGCAGCTATTTTTTCTGTAAATTTGCTGCTATGTATCAATAAAAATAGGTTAAATAAAAATAACCACAGAGTTGTGCTTTTCTTGTCACTAATTCAATACTATATTCGTTCATTCCTTCTTCTTTTGTGACAGCTACACCAATTCTGCTCCATTAGAGGAGACCTGAATTAAAACTCAAACAGATGCAACAACTAGAACCACAGAAATTATTACATTTTTATCATCTTAGCTCCTTATTTTTCCATCTGTGAAAGTGGATTGGCCTCAGAAGAAAACAAATCATTTTAAATTGAAGTTAGGATGAAATAACTATTAATACTTATAAGTACATTTGTAATACTTTATTATTATTCGTTTTAGCAGTTCCTGTTTGCAATGAATGAAGAGAACTGCAGTAACGTGTTCTGAGCAATAGAGGTCACTGCTGTCAGCCACCAGCGTTTTCTGATTCTTCCTACATTTCATTCAGTCTCTTGAAATGACTAGAGAATACAGATCAGAAGCAACTATGTTTATACGTTATAACTATGATTTCATATCAGTCAAATATATATTACATACTCAGACAATTTAGGAGCTGCCTTGTATATTGCATATAATGTCAGGCCCACTGAAGTAAAGTTATTAAAGAGAAAATATATTAACACTACTTCAAAAGAGATCTATGTATAGGCTTATTTTTAATTCACAGTTAAATAAATATACGAACAGGTTAAATACATTCCACTATCAATAATTGGAGGGTTATTTTCTTGTGGCTCAGATTTCATATGTGAAATTGTAGAATTACAAAAACTGATGCAACATGACAGAAAATTCATAAACTGGCTGGAAGTGATATATATATATATATATATATATATATAAAAAAGAGAGAGAGAGAGGCATGTATATATATATACATAAATATATATATATATAGAGAGAGAGACATGTATATATATCTATATATACATAAATACATACATATATATAGACACACACACGTATGTATATATATGTTTACATATATATATAGAGAGAGAGAGAAAGAGAGAGAGACACACGTATATATATATATATATATAGACACACGTATGTATATGTGTATACATATATATACACAAACGTGTGTGTGTGTGTGTGTATATATATTCATATACAAACATATAGCCTATATATATATATATATATTCATATACATTCATTTATAGCCTAAATATATATATATAGACACACGTATGTATATGTGTATACATATATATACACAAACGTGTGTGTGTGTGTGTGTATATATTCATATACAAACATATAGCCTATATATATATATATATTCATATACATTCATTTATAGCCTAAATATATATATATAGACACACACGTATGTATACGTGTATACATATATATACACAAACGTGTGTGTGTGTGTATATATATATATATTCATATACATATATAGCCTATATATATATATATATATATTCATATACATACATATATAGCCTATATATATAGACACACACGTATGTATATGTGTGTACATATATATACACAAACGTGTGTGTGTATATATATATATATATATATATATTCATATACATACATATATAGCCTATATATATATATATAGACACACACGTATGTATATGTGTGTACATATATACACAAACGTGTGTGTGTATATATATATATATATATATTCATATACATACATATATAGCCTATATATATATAGACACACACGTATGTATATGTGTATACATATATATACACAAACGTGTGTGTGTATATATATTCATATTCATACATATATAGCCTATATATATATATATATATATACATATACACACATCACACACATACATATACACGTATGTACAACTATGTATAGCTCCAACTTTTTATTTTAGTTTAATTTGTAGATCAGTGGGTCTAACATTCTTTTTTTTTTTCTATGATTTTGTTTTCGTTATTTGTTTTTTTTTTTTGTTTACATTTATTCATATTTTACAGTTTCATAGTCTTTTTATATTAGGAATGATGTCATATGGAAAAATATAAAGTAAATAAATACAAGAAAAAAAGCTGACGCAACCCCACGCAACGGCACTTTTACATTGAAATGTGGTTGAACATTAGCTGGTTTATTGCGGCGGTGTTTCATATCTGGCTTCACAGCGCGACGGCTGCGGTGTTCGGCGGAAGAGCGGCAGAAGATGGCAGACGGAGCCGTCGTGGATGGAGACAAACTCAGCAAAAAGTAAATACGTTTATAGCATTACGGCGATTGTGCTGATTCTGTATTAAACGTGAGTTTGGATTGGATGGCTTAGTGTGACTTTCACTGCTGTCTGATTCGGGATAAAACGCATGCCGGGCAACGTGGTCAGTCAGATCCGCGTGAACATCCCATCATTCCGCCGGACAAAGCTAATGGCGTGTTCTCTTATGAGAGGTCAGAATTGACTCCGAGTGTTTCAAAGAACCGATTCAGCGATTATTTTACGTCGTGACTTTGTAAACGTTTCTTATTGTAATTAGGCTACTAAAGTATTTTGTTTTTGCCTTTACCCGTCAATCACTCTGAACGCTTTCACTATCGGTATTCGGGTCATTACGAATCGGACAAATTCGGAATAGCATACAAATCTTACACAGAAATCATTAACTCTTGTATTATTGCCACGAAGATGGCCTTAGATGCTGATATGATGATAAAAATACATGAATACTAGCAACACAACTGAAGTGGTTCAAATAGTTTCGATTTAAGCTAAAAAAAAAGATGTTCTTATTTGTGAACCGACTCAAACGATTCATAGGAGACTGAAAAGAATGACTCGTTCGTGGTCAATGTTATAATTGCTGTATTTTTATTCTAGAGTTTATCCACATGGTAACACTTTACAGTAAGGTTTTATTAACATTAGTTGATATTGTCAATTCAACATGACATAACAGTGAAAAGTACTTTTATTGATTTTAATATTAATGGTGACATTTACTTATATTAATGCATTAACTAACATTAATTAATGGAACCTTATTGTAAAGTGTTACTGTCCACATTATTTAAAAAAAAACAATTATAATGTATTTATGAAAGTGAAAATTAATTTTAAACTACTATGGTATATCACCGTATAATGGGCAGGATAGTCGTGGCCTAATGGTGAGGGATTTGGGCTTTTAACCTGAAGGTTGTCGGTTCGATTCCCACGCCGGCAGGAATTGAAAGTGGATAAAAGCGTCTGCTAAATGTAAATATAATATTATTCCTGAACTATGGTACGTTTTTGCAAGGGTGCAATAAATCTGACCCTAATTATTATTTTTTTTTATTCATCGAATAGGCCGTTCGCATCATGTTGACTCTGGTCAGAATATGCCGTCTGCAAGCGTTCAGGGCACCGACGTTTGCTCTTCCCAGTTCACAAAGCCTGCCTTTGCTTATTCAAGGAAGTCGCTGGAGAAGTGGCAAAAGGTTGGTGGTCTTTCATTTAATGCGAAAAACGACCAACCTTTTGTCTCTAAAAAAAAAAGTACTTGCTAGAGACTTCCACACCATGGATGTGCAAGCTGTGTGACTAATGCTAGTAGTGTTTCTCTGCACGGTGACTTGAGCTTCTACCCTATATGTCTTTAGTGAGCTGAAAAGGCGCATGAAAGCTGAGAAGAAGGCAGCTGAGAAGGAAGCCAAGGTCAAAGAACAGCAGGAACAGAAGGAGACCAATGACAAGCCACAGCAAAATGCATATGGGGCCGATGAGGAAACCCTGGACCCAAATGTACTTTGAGTAATGATTATGGAAGTCACATTTCTGGCATAAACTTTCAGAATCGATTGTAACTGATTCATCTTACCTCTCTTAATTTTAAAACAGCAATATTTCAAGATTCGTTCACAAGCCATTCAAGCCTTGAAGGGAACAGCTGAAGACCCGTACCCTCACAAGTTCCATGTGGACTTGTCGCTTACTGAGTTCATTGAGCGATATAACCACCTTCAGCCAGGGGAACACTTGACAGATGTTGTCCTCAATTTATCAGGTAATTGTGGCCTAGTGGTGAGGGAGTCGGGCTTGTGATGAGGCACTTCACCTCCTCGTTGCTCCACGTTTGCCCTCGACTCAGTTTGGATACACCGATCTTTCCGCGTCGTCAAATCAGTGACTTGTAGCGTCGCATCTTGTGACATCACGTCCTGTTTTTGGTTCGTTTACGTGTCTTTGGTCCGTTTTGCGTTCATATATCAGTCGAACCGCACCAGAGTTCGTTTGGAAGCGGACCGAGACCCATCTTTTTAGCGGTCTGGTCCGCACCAGGGTTTGGATGGCAGCGTTCAGATACGTTCAAACGAACCGCACTAAGACAGGACAGATGTTGTCCTCAATTTATCAGGTAATTGTGGCCTAGTGGTGAGGGAGTTAGGCTTGTAACCTGAAGGTTGCTGGTTCGATTCTCTCCACCTTCAATAGCTTGACCTTGAGCAAGGCACCGAACCCCTAATTGCTTCGGATAAAAGCGCCTGATAAATGATTAAATGTAAATCTAATCATGTAAATGTTTTTTTTTTACTTGTATTTTTTTATATACAAGTAAATGTACAAGTAAATTTTACCAAAATGTTTTTGAAGAGAATGCGCCCTCATATAACTAAATTCGTTTATGTCTGCAAAAATTATTTCCATACAAAACAGGTTTCGCTAAAAAGTTGTTACTCAAGGATGGATCTGTACCAACTGTTCATGATCCAGCTTGTAGTCTCCAGAGTGATAATGGTGAAGTTTTAGCAGTTTATTAAAGGCATTTGGTCTGTATTCATTCGTTTACTGTTATAATAGGCGTGTATTAATCATGGATAAAAGCAAAATATTACTATAAATTAACTAAACTATACATGTTCTATCTCCATTCAGCATATATTCTCTGGCTCTGTAGGCGTCATTGTCCGACTCCGGTTCAAACATATATTGTGTCATATATCATATAATGTTTCATATTTAAAATACTGTAATTTTTTAAAGAAGTTTAAACAATAAATAGCGTCTAGTGTCTCTTTAATGTGTCGTGACCGATCGCTGTAGCTCCTCGTGAAGCGATCATCTCTTCATACTAGTTCATTTATAGCATCAAATAAACATGAATGAACATCAGAAGGAATGTTGTTTCAAGCGCCGAAAGACGTGAGTACACACAATTTTTCAAGTTCAAGTTCACCAACGTTAATCTACTAACTCCCCTGACTGCTTTGTCGGACAAAATGGAGGATTCGGGGTTATGATTGGTCAGATCGCCTGTCAATCAACCCGGATGCGAAGGGTCAGCTGTCCTTTTTTGTTGCATGAGCTCTTGAAGTTCCACCTTCCTGAAAGGGGGCCGGGAGCAGCAGCTCATTTGCATTTAAAGGGACGCGCACAAAAACAGTGCGTTTTTGCTCACACCAACAAAGTGGCAATTTTAATATGCTATAAAAAAATTCTGCATGTGACAAATTTCACATACACTCTCTGGGAACATCAGATACTTATTTTACGTCTTGTAAAAAGGAGCATAATATGTCCCCTTTAAATGTTGGATGTAATAAGTTTTCAAATTCATCAAAACGTGTTAAATAAAGACAACAAGTGCATACATTAAGTAAAATACTCCTCTTTAGAGTCATTATTTTATGGTCATTCCTGAAGTAAATGTAACGTTAAGTGACATCTTTCCATGATTGAAACACTGAGCGATTACATGAGACAGGATACATTTCAGTAAGCTGTACTGTACCTTTCAAAACCTTCTGATGCTCATTCATGTTTATTTTGTGCTGTAACTAGTAGTAAAAAGGAAGAGATGATAGTTTCATGAAGCGGCTACAGTGAAAATGAAGAGTGCCAAAACTACATTTATTGCTTGAGTTTTGTTGTAAAATTGTCAGAATTTGAAAGCTGAAACTTTTTCATATCAAAAGTTATAATGCACAAGCTTTTTGCGATTATTGGATGGCAGACGCGCTACAAATAATGTTTAGTGATTTTTTTTTTCATGCATCAGTTGAAAACAGTATAAATGAAATGATTAGAATCGATATGTGTATATATATATATATATATATATATATATATATATATATATATATATATATATATATATATATATATATATATACACACGTGTGTGTGTATATATATATATAATGTATGTGTGTATTTATCTATATGTATTTATGATTTGTGTGTTTGTGTATATATATATATATGTGTGTGTGTGTGTATATATGTATGTATGTATGTATATATATATATATATATATATATGTATGTATGTATGTATATGAATGATTTAGAATCGATATCGGTTCATTAAAATGACTAAATCGATTAATCAATTTTTTCAATCCAGCCATAGCGTCTAGATGTTAGAAATGTGAAGAATTAGTATTTCTTTTTCAAAGACATTTCTACTGATTCTACTCTAATTTTAAAAACTTTGATACGTTCCTTATTTTGTGCCTTTTTACTTCGTTAAAAGGACGTGTCCATGCTAAGAGGGCTTCCGGTGCCAAGCTGCTGTTCTATGACCTGCGAGGAGAAGGAGTCAAGCTGCAGGTCATGGCCAACTCCAGGTCGGATTTGCACTCTATGCCATCATATTTCAGTCATTTCGCATTTTGACATGGTTATGTAACCTTTGTTTTGTTTTTTTTATTCTAAGGAACTACAAATCAGAAGAAGATTTTGTGCACATCAACAACAAATTAAGGCGCGGGGACATCATTGGAGTACGGGGGAACCCTGGCAAGACAAAGAAGGGCGAGTTGAGCATCATCCCAGTGGAGATGATACTGTTGTCTCCGTGCCTTCATATGCTTCCCCATCTTCACTTTGGCCTGAAAGACAAGGTAAAGACTAGATTCTCTAACATCCCTCTTGTTAGCTTTACCCTGTAAGGGTGGTTCTCCTCCAGGGGTTCAGGCTGCAGGGTTGCCAAATGACTAAAGAAACGTTATCAGCAAGATGGTAGAAAACTGTACATTTCTTGTCTATTTCCACCCACTGCTACTTATACCAACGACGGACATAAGCACAGTTATAATAGCTAAATATGTGGGAGAGCTTTGCTATAATGTGACAATATTAAATTGCACTGGGAAGCACATCAAAGTTAATACCAAATCAGAACTAGTTGGCACATAATTTGTAGTGAAAGAGTTTAACGACAATGTATTGGTTTATGGTTACACTTAAAATGATTACAAAATAGATGAGATGATAAAAAACATACCATTAATCATACCCAGCGTGTATGTAAAAAGTTACCTGAGAGATAGAAAGAGAGAGAGAGGACAGAGAGTGCCCAAGTAAGAGAGCAAGAGAGTCAAAAGAAAGAGCGTAAAAGAAAAGACACAGAGCAATAGTTGCAATCTTCTTTTATCCTTTCCCTTGACCATGTGACTGAAACCCAAATGTGAGACATTTAAACTGACCAATCAGAAGTAAAACTTCCCCCACTGTACTGAAGGTGTGACAATTCATAGACCCCCGATGCACAGGCATCTTGGCCTACAGGCCTTGATCACTATCAGCTCCTTTGTGTCTTCCCAAATGGCTCTTGTAGCATGATAGAGGGGACTGAAACAGCAAAGCCAATGTCTTTGTTCATTTTTAAAATATCTTTGGATATTTTCAGTCTTACAACCCTTTCATCATTTAGACTCTGGTATTTAAGGTTTAGTGCCAGAACAGTAGAGCTGTAACTAATGATTTTTTTTTGATTAGTCGACTACTCTAATTTATATATTTTTTTAAATTAATCGAGTGATCTTTTTTTAAGTAAGAAGTTAGAACTAATTTAGCAGTTCATTGAGGTGTAGAAACACTGGGACACGCCATTATGTAATAATACGATTTGATTTTGATTAAAAATAAGCCGCTCATGTGTGCTCGTCCAGTGGAAGACATTTGAACTTTAAAATGAAGAGTGTCAAAGACTTTCTATACAGTCTTAAAAGGAACTTTGATAGTGTTCAAGCCATTGAACAAACTTCTCCCGAACCATGTATTTTTCCTCTCGTGCTGTCTATAATGTAAGGAGTCTTGTGATTGGTTGTCAAGCCAGCCAATCAGAATTAATCTCATCTCTGATTGACTGGAACTTTGGCACATTGTAACGCTGGTTTGTGTTGAGCGGTCGGCGCTTAGCGAGAGCGCAGGGCGGGTATCAGGAGCGCGAGCAACTGAAACCTTGCACGTGCCAAAGAGAACGGCCGTGCACGTCCAAATAATCTTCTTTGAAATGCAAAACTGATTTTCGTTCGCTCGAAATATTTTCTTATGTGCGAGACGAAAATTTTCTCCTCAACTCAGTTCACGCTCGCGCGAAATGCTCTTCTGCACGCTCAAAATATGATCTTGCGCGTGCAAAAATTTGGCAGAGATCTAATTGCATGGGTGCTACGCCATTTCGGTTCTGCAAAGGGAACAAAGGACCATTTTATTTGACCTCTGTTTAAAGTATTCCCATACTTTTGATAATCATGGTCTAGGTTTTGTCATAGAATGGGACTTTCTCCGTTCCCAGGAGCAGAAGCCGGCATTACGCGAGATGCATGTAAACCGTGTGACACATCAACGCATTTCACACATGTCGACGTATTTTTATATTCAACGTAAGCGATGACGTCGACGCGTCGTTGCAGCACTACAGTACAGCACAGCGAAAACTAACATGTAACTGATAGGGACTGGGTATGATTATTAAAAAGTGCAACTGAATGTATTGTTTTTCGGACACTTGATTGCATTTAAATGAAAATGTATTATAGTTTAACTTTAGCGTTCTTTTTTTGGAGGACTTAAGAACATCTTTATGTAATTTCATATATATTTCTGTTGTTTTTGAAATAAGCTAAATGTCTAATGCTGAATATACTGACAAGCATTTATCGTACTGTAATTTCCATTGAAACTTGTATGTCATGTATTTTTAAATATATTTGTACTTACACATTTGTAATGATGTTGTAATTTAGTACCTTTAAAATAGGCCGACTTTAAATATAATATCAAATGGCACTAAAATTAGATTACATGTATTCTCAAACTAACACAGTTAAAATTATATTCATACTTTACATATGCTTTAGTATGTTAGTCAACACAAAGATTATGAAAAGTACTATAAAATAAAATGTTTAATTTGACATTATAAAGTGCACTTTTTTGAAAATACTATTCCATTTATAATATAAAATAGTATTTTTAGTCATTTTTATCGCTGTGTGTAACGACTTTGACTTTTTTGCATTTACACATCGTCACAGTTGGCAGTAGATGCCCATGTGCACGTTAGTGGGTTTATCTGATGTATTATGTGTTATGCAATGCCTTCACTTTCCAAAATAAATCACTAAAATTTAGAGCAAAAGCTGCATTTCATCTGTTCAGTAGAGTAAAGGGGAAGTTCATTTATTCGTTTTGTAAGCACACTCATCTGTTACTATGCCAGAGGCCATTGCCTTTATTGGCGATATCGCCAAATTGCAAGAAATCGAATGCCACAATCATGATGTCTCATGGACTGATCTGCATGATCATCTTTTTTTATTGTTCCTTTAGGAAACCAGGTTCCGGCAGCGATATCTGGACCTGATTCTTAATGACTTTGTGCGACAGAAGTTTGTTACCCGTTCCAAGATTATCACATATCTCCGAAGCTTTCTAGACCAGCTTGGGTTTCTTGAGGTAAGGACGTTGTCCTCAAGGAGATGAAGCAGTGCAGACTGAGAGAGGTTTTGATTTATGAACGTGTTTTACAGATTGAAACACCAATGATGAATGTGATCCCTGGTGGTGCTGTAGCGAAACCTTTTGTCACCCACCACAACGAGCTCAATATGAAACTCTACATGAGAATTGCTCCTGAGCTTTACCATAAGGTAAATGTGTCACTGCAGCAGCTGTTCAAATTTGAAATTCTTGAGTTATACTGGATATCTAACCTTCATCAATGTTTCAGATGTTGGTGGTCGGAGGAATCGACCGGGTGTATGAGGTTGGGCGTCAGTTCCGTAATGAAGGCATCGATCTCACCCACAACCCTGAGTTCACAACATGCGAGTTCTACATGGCTTATGCGGACTATCACGACCTGATGGAAATCACAGAGAAGCTTCTTTCAGGTTTGTTAGGCTGAGTTTTTTATATAACTGTCTGAACGGCACAAACCACTGATTTTGATTTGGGCCACTTCTTACCTAAATGAGAGACTGGTTTGATGTTTTGCAATGTGACCTCAGTCAAATCACCGTTCATGTGACTTTTACATCACTCTAGATCGACATTCGTCACAATTCTGAACTGATTGACATCACACCGGTAGTTATTTGAATATGGAAGACTGCAGCGAAGTTAGTGTAAGGCTGGTAGTTTACGCTGCTATTTTGAACCAATAATAGGAAATAAAGCAGTTGAAGGATGGCGTGCTATTTATCTGACTCTAATATAATTAATCTGACTCCATTAAAGTTGCCATTATTCTTTAACCTATATATAATAGGTAATATAACATTTGCGGCACGTTTAATTCATATGTATACTAGAGCCCTGCGCGGGACTGTTTTCTTAAACCCGCACCCGCCCGCTCCCGCTGAATGTTTGACCAGGACCGCCCGCTCTCGCAACCTGTGTGTTCCAGTCCCGCCCGCGCCCGCAATATTTGTGTCCGCTCCCGCGGACTTTATCTTACGGCTTGTGAAAAATGTAGCTACATATACTCAGACTAAATATTCGTTCAAGTTAACATCCAAAATAACAGACTTTAAACATGATTGTGTTTAAATAAGATGAAGTAACCAATACTAAACCAAAGCACCACACATGGCAAACATTGGGTATGCCTATTTTTTTATTAGGGTTGAAAACATTAGATCTAATTGTTCAAACAAATCCACAACTAGCGGCACCTCAGTTTTTAGGCTAGTGCGTACTTGGAAATAAGTAACCCTAACACAGAGAACTTTGAAAATAGACTATATAATTCTACCAAATTAAATACAAAACAAAATAAATAGAATGCTATGCTTCGAAAAAAAAAAAACTTACAGATTTTACATTATAGCTTGCTTAACAAGTGCAGGTGTG
This sequence comes from Opsariichthys bidens, assembly GCA_037194245.1. Classification (NCBI taxonomy): domain Eukaryota; kingdom Metazoa; phylum Chordata; class Actinopteri; order Cypriniformes; family Xenocyprididae; genus Opsariichthys; species Opsariichthys bidens. The sequence goes on along the minus strand of CM074307.1, from coordinate 7,487,291 downwards.
TCGCCTCAGGGCAGAGGTGCCAGATTTATGTCCGTTATAAACGAACACTTCTGCACATTTATCGCAACTAACGAACTATTTCCCTTTTTTGTCAGTGACAATTGAGAATTAATTCCATATGTCTGACTTGCCTTGTTTTACTTTGGTCAAGTAAGCTGCCGCTTTAATTTTCTTCTCAACTTCTTGCGTTGACTCCATTTCTACTCTACGCCAAATCCCACCGTTCCCCGCGGGTCTCCCGCTCAATTTTCTGGCCGCCCGCGCCCGCCCGCAGCAGGGGTAAAACCGCCCACTCCCGCGAGATTTGCGTTGGGTCCCGCGGGAGCCCAAACCCAATGCAGCCCTCTAATGTATACCTCCTAAAGGGATTTCTGAAGTATAAGGGCAGTAAAGAGTTCTACCCATGTTCACTCAGCCCTACATTAGTCAGTGGAGGGCAAGTGAGCTGTTATACACAAAAGTATTACGGTGACGGGTTTGGAACGACAGGAACCCTTTAATGATTGGTCACTGCCGTATGAGCGTCATGAGAGGGAAGTTGTGACGTGATGAAGACATTGATTCATTGGAGTCACATGGGTTACCGTCACAATCGCTGTGTGTGACGCAAGTGGCACTCGTTCACTCACTTATCACTAAAAATAGGTGTTTGTTTATCTGAAGAAGTCAGGGATGGCATGAGGATTAGTAAATGATGAGAGAATTTTAAGGTCAACGATCCCTTTAATTAAAAGTCTGTTCATTTATATAACATGAGGTGTTTGAAAACACAGAGTGATGTTTCTTTGTTGCTTTCACAGGAATGGTGAAGCACATTACCGGAGGTTATAAGGTGACGTATCATCCTGATGGTCCAGAAGGACAAGCCCATGAAATAGACTTCACTCCTCCGTTCCGACGGATCAGCATGACTAAAGACCTGGAGAAGGAATTGGGAGTGAAGTTTCCGGCTCCTGACACCTATGACAGTGATGGTGAGAGTTACAGTCAATAAACAAGAGAACCACTGCATGAAAATTACTTCACATAACCGAACATACATGGAGGAGCTTTACTCTTAAAACTCATGTTTTTTGACAGAAACACGCAAGTTCTTAGATGACCTTTGTGTTCAGAAAGAAGTTGAATGCCCTCCTCCTAGGACGACTGCTCGTCTTCTTGATAAGGTATGATGTTGTGGCCAAAAACTGCCACTATAACTGAAATGAGCGACTGCGATGGAAAAGAGCTCGGGGCCAGATTCACATTCTTAGGAGTAGAATTCTTCTTAACAGCTACTTTCTTTTTAATTTCTAATTTGAGAAGAAAGTTGTCGGCGCCGATTGCCTCGTTGGCAAGTCGAGTCCCGACTCGCGGACCTTTCCCCATCCCGTCCCCCTCTCTGTTTTCCACTTCGCTTCCAGTCTGCCCACTGTCCTATCATAATAAAGCCAAAAATGGCAAAAATAAATATTTAAAAAAAGAATCAAGTATGCATTTTGTTCCCAAAAGCATTTCTTAAGATTGTTCTAAAGACAAAACTTTTTAAAAAAATCATCGTAAATGACCTTGTAAAGTTAGGATAACCTCCTAATTGTCTTAAATTCCCAAAGGTAAGATGTTAAATGCATATTAAATATTAAAGGGATAGTTCACCCAAACTATGAATTTTTCACACAAAAGAAGATAATTTTTCATGGGCCCCCATTGACTTCCATAGTATTTTTTTTGTTTGTTTTAAATGGGGCCATTAACTGTTTGATTACCCATATTCTTCGAAATATCTTCTTTTGTGTCATTTTACCTTTTTGGCCTTTTTAAATGGCAAAAACTTGCTTGTCCACACAAAGCACATAAGCAGAACAGTGAAACTGTATAAGGATCACAAACAACAATTAGCTTATTTACAAATGATGTATACTTTGTGTTCCTCAACACACGTACACATTTTAAACTGATTTTGCTGTGTTGTTGATAGTTGGTGGGAGACTTCCTGGAGGTGAAGTGCATCAACCCAACATTCATCTGTGATCATCCGCAGATCATGAGTCCTCTAGCTAAATGGTTTGTGCCTGACTTTGATTTCTGTTTTTTCACTGTATGGTTACAATACAGTGTCCAATCCTGCTCCTGGAGGACAAACACCCTGCAGATTTTTAGCTCCAACACACTTGCTTTAAAGTTTCTTTTGAGTCTGAAGACCTTGATTTAGCTGGATTCAGGTGTGATTGATAAGGGTTGGAGCTGAACTCTGGCTCTCCAGGAGCAGGTTTGGACACTCCTGATCTAATGCATTCAACTGATGGTATTTTCTGTCTCTCCTCCTCAGGCACAGATCGCAGAAAGGCCTAACTGAGCGCTTCGAACTCTTTGTGATGAAGAAGGAGATCTGCAATGCCTACACAGAGTTGAACGATCCTATCAGACAGCGAGAGCTGTTTGAGCAGCAGGCTAAGGTGAAGCTCATTTTCTGTGTTAATCTTGCACTAAAGTTTAATTTCGGGGCACTTTTCAAATTTTGTCCAAAGAAATATCAAACTATTGCAAAAATTCTCGGTTACTTCATTCTGGGGGTTTTCAAAGGTATTGTAATTATATTCATAAGTATACTAATTTTAATTAAAAGTGTTTTCAGGACATCTTTATTATGTACATTACCATTATAAGGTTTGAGGTCAGTTAGATATGTTTAAAGAAATTACCACTTTTAGGTAAGGATGCATTAAATTGAACAAAAGTGACACTGAAGACTTTTTTTTTTACATTTTTTTTTTTTTTCATCATTTATCAGACGCTTTTATCCAAAGCGACTTACAAGGGGAGCAATTAGGGGTTAGGTGTCTTGCTCAAGGGCACTTTAGTCATGGTATTGAAGGTGGAGAGAGAGCTGTTTATTCCCAATCCCCACTTTCAATTCCTGCCGGCGTGGGAATCGAACCGGCAACCTTCAGATTACGAGCCCGACTCCCCCACCACTAGGCCACGACTACCCATTTTTAATGTTACAAAAGATATCTATTTCAAATCAATGCTGTTGATCAAATTCAATGCTATTTTGATCAAAGAATCCTTTTTTTTTAATCATGGTTTCTGCACAAATATGAAGCAGCACAAATGTTGAGCAGCAAATAATCATATTAGAATGATTTCTGAAGGATCATGTGACTCTGAAGGATCATGTGACACTGAAGACTGGAGTAATGATGCTGAAAACTCAGCTTTGTGTCACAGGAATAAATTACATTTAAGATATATAAAAATAGAAAACAGTTATTTTTAATTGTAATAGTATTTCACAATAATTACTGTTTTTACTGTATTTTTGATCAGATAAATGCAACCTTGATGAGCAGAAGAGATTTATTTCAAAACTCATCTTAACAAGGTCAAACTTTTGAATGATAGTATATAGGGCTGGGCATTGGACAAATTTCACGATTTGATATAGATTAATTGGGGCCTATACAGTATGTGGCAAATTTTTTAAGGAAAAAAACAAGGAAAACCAGTTGGTATATAATGAAGTTTTTATAGCTACTTTATAATACATTTTTTAATCTAATTGTTTCTGCTCGTTCTTTTTTTAATATAAATGATGGCTATCCTTAAAGCATGACCGGTTTATTCAAACATGCATTACATAATGAAGAACAGGTTAAGTAAAAATACAATGAAGATGCAATATTGTGCACATATTTAGCAAAACACTAGCCGAGTTTTTGGTCTCTGAATGGATTTTCTGTGGTAAATGTAACATTGTTTACTAGCTTGTTTTACTGATGTCTTTCTGTGGTTGAAACCCTGAGGGATTTCATGATGTGTACTGTAGCTTTCAACATTCCTTCTGATGTTCATTCGTCTTTATTTTGTAACTAGTAGTAAAGCGGAAGAGATGATCAGTTCACATGCCCTCGGCGTTGCAGCGATCTGTCACGTCACGTTAAAGAGCGCCAAAGCGTTATTGTGTGAATTTTGTAATAAAATTGACATATGAAAGCTGAGGTTTCATATCTGAAATAAGGCACAACGCTTATTATGATTTATTGGATAGCTGGTGCACTACAAAGCTTTGTTCGTTCATCAACTGAAAACAGTGATTTTTTGTGTGTGTGTGTGGGGGGGGGGGATTTAAGTATGGATATCAGTTCTTCAAAATGAGAATCCATTAAAACCCAGCCCAAGTAGTATGTTATCCGCTTGGTTTGTATTATCTACCAACATGGCTGCTTTATTAAATAAGCTACAAAGAGCTTGTCTTATGCATTCTACGGAGCCCCTGATATGGGACATGGTGATTGGAAAAAATACGAGAGGGAAAAAATAAATTTCAATGCTTGAGTTCTCTCGCAGTAATATAGTTGGATAATTATATTGCATGTTATTTGCGGGCATCTGGGAGCTGCTATCAATATGCAGAATGTTGAAATCGCTTTTGAATGCATATTCGCATTTTACTTTCACTTTCCAATTTGCAATACGGACCACACATTTTACAAGAAGATATTGGTCAATGTCGCACAGAATCCGTTGCACACCAAATCCTCCGACATCGTCTTGTCAGTCATCTTACCAATCTGATGAACTGTTAAGTAAACGACTAGCGCAGCAAACCTAACCATGTCCCTCAAGGGGCTCCATTTAAGGCGTTGTTCATTTTCCGCGTCTTTCCGAATTTAGGCGATTCGGGCATATCCCTCACAAGCTGCGAGCCTTACAAGGAATTAACCTCCAGGTGAATAAATGTTTGTACTGTGTCCTCAGGCCAAGGCAGAAGGTGACGATGAGGCGATGTTTATTGATGAGACCTTCTGCACCGCCTTAGAGTACGGCCTTCCGCCCACGGCAGGATGGGGCATGGGCATCGACCGGCTCGCCATGTTCCTCACAGACTCCAACAACATCAAGGTATGACCCACCCTGATACCTTCTCATTAGAGCTTCTAGAACTAACACATTGTGCTTCTGTAAATGAATCAGTCAAAGATGATTCTGTGGATGATTTGAAATTAAAACTGCGTCTGATATGAATTGATGTGCTCTACTTCAGGAGGTGCTTCTCTTCCCTGCCATGAAACCTGAAGATAATAAACCAGCTCCACCTGCAGAGGGCACATCTGTGTAACTGACTTCAACTGAGTGAAGAAAACACTCAGGAGGATTTCGTCCATCTTTGAATTCCTTGATTCAGCCTGAACTGTCCAATTTATTGTCACTGTTGAGGGTTATAGCCTGAATATTCTAGACCTATGCACTGTCCACACCGAAGGGAAGGGTTTCAGCAGCTCTTTTAACATACGGCTCAGTTTTATGGGGAATAGGAAACCTGTTTTCTTTTCTCTGTTGCCCATTGTCTATTTCTTGCAGTTTTGTGGCCTGGGTTGGTTAAACAAGATGTTTCTCAGACATATTTGGGTGTTTTATGATCTCTCCAACTGTATTTTTTAACAAGCTAAAAATGGCTGTTCAATTGAATCACATTAAATGGTGACTTAGACAACCCAAAAGGTTCGTGATTTGTTTCTTTATCAGATGGACATCATCTTTCATTACTTTTATCTCCTTTTTGTTTCAAACTAACAAATTCCTCAAAATATTCAAATATGCTGTTTTAAAGCAGTTTTTGTAATGCTAGTTTGCGAGTTTGATGAACTCAAAATTTCTCAACACAAATGGGCCACAACAAATATGAATGTCACTGCATTATTATTTTATAGAATGTATAAGAGATATTTTAATATAATCAAGCACCCCTGGTTAAGGTGATTGGAGCCCCCAATGTTTTTTCAAAAGCAACAAATCTTTCAGATTAGATTTTTCTTAACTGCTGTCAAAATGTCATTTTTAGATGCATATCTACTAAAATATGTTAAACCATTCCACAGTATCCATACATTACAGTATCCAGCTTTCTCTCTTTTCTCTCAGACAGCGCGGCTGTGCACAGTTAGGCCTCTTGTCACTCACTCAGGCACTCAAATTCTCCTTTTTATGATGTATTACTCAACTTTAGCACATTTTTCAGCTAAACCTTCATTCAGAGTTTCCCATTAATGACCATGTGCCGCCACCATTTCATAATGAACCGGAAATTTAAAACATAGCCTAACATCAAAGGTCTCTAACGTCTTTTGCCAAGGAACTAAAATTTCATGAAACTGTGATATTGCTTTGTGCCTTTATAAAATAACAAAAGACAGTGTTTTAATTAAGCATATATGCAGTATGTTTGTGCCCTGTGTTTTAAAGGCACAGTCCGTATTTATCGTCTCTAAACTCTTCAAAACAATAACAAAGGCGTAGATTGATGACGCAGTGAATGTGGAATCATGGAACTTGTCGTCATGTCGATGGATCTAATAATGTTTATGGGGAAATAATGTTTATGGATGAGTGAATGCATGTGTTAACATGACTGTGGTGAAGCAGGGCGGGGCCGAGAATCACGGGCGCGATTATGAGAGACAGATATCAGTGGCACACGCGAGTCCAGGGGGGATATAAAGAAACCACGACATTTCATAAGAGCGGCGTCTCTGTCAAGTCGAAGTTTGACGCAAATCTCTGGCCATCTTGGAAATGCCACCCCAATATTGATCCTCGTTTTATTTGTCCTTTTGTCCCAAAGTTTGCTTGCCGTGGTCCATAATGTTTGAACGAAACAACAATAGTGTGCAGCTAGACGTTACTATGGTTACTATGCAGTACAAGCGGGAACCAGGGATAACGCATTTATTACGTCATTGACGGGTGACAAGTGACGAGGGTTGGGCACAATTTACAAATTCTTGGAAACATTTAGGATAATGTGAGTACACAGCTGAATGAAATAACACTGCAAGTGGTTTTCTGGATATTTTAATATGAAAATTTTACCTATTGTGCCTTTAAAGGGGTGGTTCATTATGATTTCACTTTTTTAACTTTAGTTAGTGTGTAATGTTGCTGTTTGAGTATAAACAACATCTGCAAAGTCATGACACTCAAAGTTCAGTGCAAAGAGATATTTTGTTTTAAAGAATTCTCTGACATCACTAACTCTAAAATTTACATAAACCCCGCCCCCAAAAACACAACAAAGGGGTGAGGCTCTGGCTCCGTAGGCTCTTACAACACGAGCGATTATAGATCATCATGACAGAAAATGCTAATCAATGACTTTAAGATATCTCATATCAGCGACTTAAATTCATCAACTAACCAATCAGAAACGTCCTGTTGCATTATTTAGAGAGCAGGTCTCATTTAATCACCAGATTCTTCACTATCACTGTGATATGATAGTGGAATTTAAAGGAAAGGTAGTCAATATAACTAGTATATTGGTATACTTAATTAAAATATATCACATAATCAAACCTAGAAATACACAAATTCATAGAATTGTCTATATAATAGTTGTTTTAACTGCAAAATCTTAATGCAAATCAAAGGTTTCAATTAGAGAATGAGATTTTACAAAAACAGAGATTTAAAACCTCTAGCTTTTGCAACCATCATCTGTCCACAAATAGGCAAACGGAATTTGTGATTGAATAGGTTATTGATATCTATAGAAGAGGGCACTTATTTACGTACAGGAGGTAGTTTGAGTGAAGGACTTGAGGGGGGACACACCTTAAGTGCCACACAATATTTCTTGTTTTCTAGAACTTCTTGGAAGTTTGTACCATGTCTAGGAGAATGAGACATTTCAAATGACACCAAGTATGTATATTCACTTGTTGTACACATTTAACATTGCGTAGATTTGGATTGAGTTTTAGGTGAGGGAGAGTGTAATGGTGAGGTGTGAACTGCGTCTCGGATGGTGCTGTTGGGAGAGTGTTCAAATGGAAATTATTGGGAAAGTCCTTAGTTCTCGTAGGGAAAAATCGACGGTCTGACTCCAGCCTTACACTTCCCTGATCAGATCCAGTGATCTAGTGCTCCCAGAGAAGGGTTTGCTAACACTTGCGCCACTTTGTTTGTGGTTTTGTTAATGGTTTTCAAAACTTGTACCTTCCCTTATCATTGGATTACAGATCAATGAAATCATGTTTTGATCTTCAGCCTATTCAAGATAGGACAATCATACTTTGAGTTGATAATACTGGGCATTATAATTTTCTCATTAAAGATTCTTGCACAGATAGAAGGTAAAGAAGTTCTTTCCCATTAGTTTGATTTTTTTCTTTCTTAACAATTTATGTTTAATGCAACTGTGAACCACATTGTAGCCTTATGGCAATTCTATGCTCCTGTACATGGTTTAACTGCAGCTATATGGAAGATCGTAGAATGTTCCACTTAGGAGACAAACAAATTCAACATAGACACACATGCAACTTGAAATTGCTATACGATTAAGTGTGTCACACACAGGGTTGGGGAGTAACGAAATACAAGTAACTTAGTTACGTATTTAAAATACAAAATTTGAGTAACAGTATTTCATTACAGTTCCATTTTAAATGGGTGGTAATCAGATTACAGTTCCATCTGAAAAGTGTTTTAGATTACCAAAGTGATTACTTTGAGTTTTAATGTCATTTAAACAGCGATTGGTGATTCTCTGACTCTGACAGTCTGAACAGTCTGACTCTCACAATTTGTTTTTTTCCCCTCACAATTGTGAGTTTGCATTTCACAATTCTGACGTCTTTTTCTCAGAATTGCGAGATATAAACTTGCAATACTAATTTTTTTTCTTGCAATTGTGCTTTTAGTATGTGAGTTAAATGTCATAATTCTGACTTTTCTCAATATTGCGAGTTTATATCTCATAATTCTGACTTTATAACTCACAATTGCAGCTTTATATCACGCAATCCTGAGGGAAAAAGTCAGAATTGTGAGATAAAAACTTGCAATGACCTTTTTTGTGTTTGTTTCACACTTATTAGTATTCCAAAGTATTCTAAAGTATTTAGATTAAGTTACTAAACTTGAGTAATGTAACGAAATACGTTACAAATGACTTTTTATAGAATGTATTTTGTAATCTGTAGTGAAATACATTTTAAAAGTAACCTACCCAGCCCTGATCACACATCACTTACAGTAAAGCAGTCGTGTGTTATAAACTAGTCTGTCTACATGTATTAGCACAAACAACAATGTGTGTATCACAATTATTTGAACCCTTCTAGTTGATCCCTTACAATTCTTCCAGTATCAATAGAGCTCCGCAGGTTGACGTCACGCTAAACTCCGGCATTTTGGAAGGCCATCAGCATTGGTGTCGATAGTGGTCCGAACAATAACTTAAAACCTGACTGTTTAGACCGTACAAACCTTACTATTATAACATGGTGGACAGCTGCTGTGCGCCTTGATGCCAGAACAGGCGGGAGGAAAGCAAAGCGGAAATAGTTTTAATGTAAGATCCCATGGGGTAGTCGTGGCCTAATGGTGAGGGAGTCTGGCTTGTAACCTTAAAGTTGCTGGTTTGATTCCCACGCCGGCAGGAATTGAAGGTGGGGATTGTGAATGAACAGCACTCTCTCCACCTTCAATACCATGACTAAAGTGCCCTTGAGCAAGACACCTAACCCCTAATTGCTCCCCTTGTAAGTCGCTTTGGATAAAAGCGTCTGCTAAATGAAAATGAAATAAATGTAAATCCCCATAGACAACTGAAATGGTTCGCTGCAATAAAACGTGCTCAACAAATGGTTGTGTTTTTATAAAAAAAAAATTCTTTTATCACAGTATCCCTATATGTTTGATAGTTACCCTAAAATGTGTTAAATAACTGGGCAGATATAGCTATATAAGAATTTTCAGTATACACATTATACATTATATATTTTTTTTACACACTTTTTTCATAAAAATGTCAAAACAAAAAATTTCAAGGGGTAACTAATGACACCTCATTTGGATATTTTCATATCTGAAAAATTTGGGATTAAATGGGTTAGGACTTCATGACATTTACGTCAGCTGTCCTCGCAGTGATATATCTATGCTGGCTAACTACAAACAAGGACAGCTAGGGTTGATTATGTTACCTAACAACACAACTGACTTACCCTTCCAATGACGACGAAGCAGGTTTTAGCCGGAAGACTACAACGTTTAATATTCATCACAAAATTAGACTGCGTTCATTTGTACCGCCAGGCTTATTTTAAAGAGTCTCCAGAGTATAGGACGAGGGAAAGTTAGTTGTAGATATCAGGATACTGCAGGTCAGAAAGCTTTCCGTTCCTTTTATTGATACACATTAAAAGCCCCCCGGGGGCATTATGATCTGTTATGTTTAAGTTTTGCTATGTACAGGTCTATGTTTTTTAATTAAAGTGCGCAGTGATCTCTGTTGTCTTGAAACTCATTCTGGCGCCATTGATTTCATATTGGCTCCCGGCTGTCTCTGCCTGCCAGCATGGAGGTGTAAACAGAATGGGTCATGTGACCTCCAGAGCTCTATAGTGCTCCCAACATCTGCTCTTCTCCAACATTCTTTCTTCTTCCAAACCAATATTTGAATCATCATGAGATTAAAGGCCATCCCTGGGCATTATAATATAATATCATAATGTGATCATAACATATAAAATATATTATATTAAAACAGTATAAAATAAAAATAATTTCATTTGCTAGTCTCAGGAGGGACAAATGGATAATAATGGACAAATTCAGATTTGTTATCCTCTCACTGATTTTTAAGAAGGCATTTGGCCCTCCAGCTGTTCTGGCTGCCATTGTGTTCACAGCAACAGGTTAAACTGGAAACCAGTTATAGGCTTTCATGCTGTGGGCATCCAATGAACTGCAACCACTGAGAGCATGGGTCAAATCATTGCTCAATTTAAAGATTTTTGCGACTACACGGGTAGGACTGGCCTTGGGCACAATTTTCTTTTTTTGGACTGAGATGTTATCAATTTGACCCTCCGCAAAACCCGCCCACTGTTGCTATGTCCGACAACCCATGCGCTCTCACGCCACACATCATGTTCTCCCGCGGTGAAAAATACATCGTGGAGCAAAGAGGACACTGACAACGTATGATACAGTTTCATATTAAAAATATTGTAATTTTTTATAGAAGTTTAAACAATAAATAGCGTATAGTGTGTCTTTAATGTGTCGTGACAGATCGCTGAACCGATCATCTCTTCATACTAGTTCATTTATAGCATCAAATAAACATGAATGAACATCAGAAGGAATGTTGTTTCAAGTTCAAGCTCACCAACGTTAATCTACTAACTCCCCTGACTGCTTTGTCGGACAAAATGGTGGATTCAGGGTTATGATTGGTCAGATCGCCTGTCAATCAAACTGTTTGCGAAGGGTCAATTGCATTCTTTTGAGAGTCTATTTGGATATGAAAAGAAAGGTTGGACAAATACAGGTCTGATGGAGAACACAAAGATTAACTTTGGTCTCTTACTTTTTTAGCGTCTTGAGACTTGAGAAGTCTGAGTTAAGACCAAGGTAAAAACTATGTTTTATCAGACTGAGCCTTAAACAGTGCTCTTTACACCATACATTGTAACATCAGCCATGAACCTTTTTAAAACTTCTTGAATGATTTCAAAGTAAATTGATGTAGTCTTTGGGTAAATTTCTCTCATAAAGCAAGGACAAGCTTCTTCTGAATGGGTGAACTCCTCAGGCTTGGCTACAAGCTTGTCTGTGACACCATAATTATCATTATGTACATCAGTTTTAATTTAATCATTTAGTGCATTTTCCTAATTGACCCTTCGCAAAGACCCGCCCCCTTTAGTTACTATTGCTATGTCCGACAAGCCATGCGGTCTCACGCCAATACATCCTGCAACAAAGAGGACACTGACAATGCGTCGACAGACAAGACAGAGCAGGTTACTTTTGATATGAAACAGTATAAACAATAAATACCATATAGTGGCTTTTTAGAGCGTCGTGACAGCTCGCTGTAGCTCCTCAGTTCAAGTGGTTCGCGACCCGATCATCTCTTCATACTAGTTCACTTATAGCATCAAATAAACATGAATGAACATCAGAAAGAATGTTGTTTCAACCAAGGAAAATGTGAGTACACACAATTGTGTTGTTCAAGTTCACCAACGTTTATCTACTTACTCCCCTGACTGCTTTGTCGGACAAAATGGCGGATTCGGGTTTATGATTGGCCAGATCGCCTGTCAATCAAACTGCCGCCAGGCATAAACATTTACCTCAGAATTTAGGTTTTAATTTACAGCCCTCTGTTGAGCACCAGAATAAAAATTTGGATAACGTTGTTCCAATTTAGTTTTCCTCTCTTGTTATGGCTTAAAAATCTGCATGTTTTGGCGGCCATTCTAAAGAAACTTTGGTTTGGACTCCCTTTATATTTGTAAATGAACGTTGGTTTTCAAAACCTAAGGATTTCTACTTACTGTGTCACACGCTTTTGCTTTCGTCATGTTTGGACTTTGTATAATAGGTCGTTTTGTGCCAGTGTTCTTGTCGTTATCGATATCTCTATTCTAACTTATCAGGTCCGTGATGTCCCTGGTTTAGCGGGAGCGCGCTTCTTGCCTCTCTCGCGCGCGCTCAAGCGCATCAGGCTGTTATTTCATGCCTAAGGCTCAGAGTCGGTGAAGATGGCGATGTGTGCGTCGCTCCGGTGCGTTTCAGCAAACTTTTCGGCAGCATTGCCCCTGCTCTCGAGACCTGCACATATCTGGACGTGCCAAAATTCGCTAAGACCAAACATCTTAAGGACGCTTTACACGAGCTCGCGGCTTTCGGGAGGTAAAAACTTTTTTTCCCCCCGTTTTACAGCTCACATGTAGGACTGCAGCCATGCCTGTTTGCTTTTTGGTGTTTTCAATGCGCTGGAATCTAACGTGTGATTATCAGCTGTATGGGTTTTGAGATTAAACGTTGCTTATAGCGCAACTTTGGTTCGTTTGTTACGTCACGAACGTCTGCGGGCGTTTTTTACGTTCCAGTGATTTATTCGCTTTAAGTTAACGTTACTTGATTTTTTCGAACTCCTCCGTTTGTTTGTTTTTTCGTTATTACATATTTATTATTATTATTATTATTATTATTATTTAAAGTGTTAAAAACGCTACGATTTATCGATCTGGTATCGAAGGTCAACGTATCGTTTTGAATCGGATCAAACTCATTTTCTCGTTTCGATTTTATCACGTGGCTTTGATTATTTTCAGATAAATGTGGCTATTTAAAGTTGAGACCGCCTCTCAAGTTTGATTAGAGACTCCACACATTATCTCACCGAAATCCCATTGACAAATATATGTGTGTATATGAAATGCATCACCTTCTTGATGTTCCCTCAAGATGAAAATAACAACAGGAGTGTTTTGCATGAAGCCCAGCCATGCTCCAGCATTCAGCCCTGCTCACAATCTGGTTTAAACCTGTATTGTTTCTGCATGGGCTGATGCTGGAATCTGACTCAGTTGAGGCTTTGTCCCTCTGGGAATCCTCAGCAGAGGTTCATTGGTGCGATTTTCCTAAGATCTGTGTTCTTAATATGGAATTTATAATATTTTTTTTTTTTTTTTTTTTTTAAAGAAGAGGTAATGCTTGCTTTCTGAATCAGGTCTTGTGCAAGGGATATGGATGTTTAATATAAATCACTTGTTTTATCATGTGAATCTAATTTATTTTTGCAGTTGTTGTTTTTTTATATATAGACACCCATGCATGGGTGTTAAAGAAACCTGTTTAAAAGCCGGTTATTTTGCAATTGCCTCGCACTTAGTCAAAACCATTCTGCGTGCCCTAACGTGACCTTTTTACTGCTGCTTCCTGCTCAGTGACTGCGTCATGTTCAGTACAATGAGTTAGAATAACTTAGAAAACCCAATGCAGTGGCCGATCTGGAAATAATTAATGTGTCGTTAGCTCTATGGAGTTCAAATGGTCAACTATTATCAGTCACAAAGTTAATATTTATGTAATAAATTGTCCTTGAAAGAATTGTGTCAGGTTTAAAAGTAAAAGTTCTTCAAAACATAAGGGCAAATAATGATTCTCGTTCTCAAACCCACACACATTTTTCTTCATTTTATTTTAGAGGAATATCCTGGCCAGTCTTTTTCCATATAATGCCAGTAAACTTCATTTTCAGACTCCAAATTGACACAAAAAGTATCATATCACAGCCGTATGGAGCGTTAGTATATGTCGAGTCTTCTCAAGCTAGGCTGTGTGATGAAGGCATGGACACGTTTTACGAAGGAGTCAGCGAAATAAGATCCGTTTGTCCAATAATCCAAAACAGTGGGTCAAACAAGGTAGGCAGCAAACAATCATAAACCGGGATAAACAGGCAGGAAAACAAGACAGGAAATAACGCTCGGAATTGCTAATCAATACTTCGCGGTGTGTGTGTGAGTGGTGCTTAAATAATGAGAGTTAATGTGCTGCAGCTGTCAGGGGTGATCAGTGGCTTCTGGGAAATGTAGTGCACCGGTGTGAGCGAATGGCTGTGTAGTGCATTGTGGGAAGTGAATGAGCACGTGTGTGTGAGTAAAAGTCCTCTAGTGTCTGTCTCGGGCACTTCAGCTGAAATCGTGACAACACGACAACGATGTACTAAAAATGGAAAAGTTTGCTTTTTTTCACGTACAGATGACAGCATTGTCACATGATCCCCGTTCGCACAGATCCGCAAAAAATGCTGTATTCTGTTGCCAGGCCAGTAGTTGGCGATGAAACACTAGGCTGAACACGTAATACACGTGCGCTGGACGTCACCGTTTTTTGTCATTTACACGGACGTGAGAATGTTTTCAAAAACTTGCACTTTGAAACTCGTTTTCAAAAGTTTGCTTTTTCAGGCCCTCAAAATGCTGTTGTTGTTTTAAATGAACGGCCAAAATGCATCCGTTTTTAAGAGTAAAGAGTAAATGGCCTCTTAATGGTACATGCATGAAAAGCAATGACCAGTACATTATTCAACAACTCTGAACAAAGTTCAGTGACGACGAGAATGTAATGTGATCCAAGTTTTTAGAGCCGCGGACCCTCATTTATCCCAGTAATTACACAATCTCTGCTTGAACTAATTGTTCTGTTTATCTTGTTCGTTTTGTGATTAAAATTCTCTTTATTAATCAAATTCTCTTGTGTCTTTACAGCTCTGAAGTTTACAGACAAACACGAGTGGGTGCGAGTGGAGGGGAGTGTGGGAACAGTCGGCATCAGCAACTTTGCTCAGGTTTGCTCCCCTCTATATAGAAATTGGTTTTAACTAAAGACATGGTGTCAGTTCAGTTTCAAATGCACCTGTTAACTCTCCGTCCCACCGGTGGGATGTTTGCCATTATAGATTTTATACAATAATATCTTGATCTACACCTACACTAAACCTGACAAACGATTTATCATTGGAAAGCTCTCAGAGTGTAATTTTCGAATGACGGAGCAACGGTAATTTATTCATTTGCGATAAGAAGATTAATGTCATAAGGCGTGTTCAGACCTTTATTTTGAAATAGTGATGTACATGAAAAATCGTGAAGAGTTCAAAAGATGACATCCATTCTAGTTTAAAATCATGGGATAGTTGTCAGTTTTCTTTTTATGACTCATCTCTTTTTAAAGGAGATGCTTGGCACATTATTGTTGAAGTGGACGTTATTCGAAAGTTAAAACAATTTAAATTGCAAATGTCAAAAAGATTGGTCAAAAAAGCTCAAAAAGAGTGGGACTGACAGTTTCGTAAGTTAAAGTCAGCATGAAACCAAATTCACAACCTATTTTACATTCATAATATCATGCATTTCCATGTAAAAATGAATTATTCAGTAAGAAAGAGGGGCGGGAGGGATTGAAACATAATCATAATTTTACAACTTTTAGTTGTTTTTAGGGCGGTCATGATTCGAATGAAATTAGAGTATTTGATTTTAAAAAGTCCTTGAGTGCAACTGACCCGCGTCGAGTAGCTTGGAAAAGTACCGGAAGAGACGCATTCCACGGATGTGAATCCATGAACCACATTAGAGTCCGTTCACGTATCGCGTCTTTTGCGTGTATTCGTTATTTACAATGTAAGCTTGCTCAAAATGCAGTGCGGCACACTCGTTTTTTCCAGGGTTCTTGTCAACTCCGAAATAGGCTTTGGATCTCTCATCGTCCTGACGGAGCTCTCAGATAAGTTTGTGAAATTCTCCGTTTTACGTATTTGAAGGATGAGGTATAAATCTTATACTAGAGCTACTGCAAGAGCTTTTCGGTGATGAAACTTCCTCGTAGTCGTGGAGAGCGCTGTTCATGGTTGCATAGCAGCGACAGACGCCACAGGAGCGCAAGCTCTCGAACGATTGCAAAAGAAGGAGGCTCGCGCTGTGCACGCGTTTTTAGACGCGATATGTGAACGGCCCTTTATTACACCGTTTTCTAAGGCTTCACGATATTTTAAACCCATTTAAAAATCATACTATTGCACAGTGCTATTATGAATTCACAAAGGCTGCAATTCAATTAAATAAACTTATGGCCTTTAATATATATGCACTTTAATTATTTATGTGCGTCTCAGAGCGGCTCCGTTCACAGTAAATGCTGCTCCACGTGGTTTCACAGACAGGGCTTAACCTAATCTAGGATTAAGTATTAGTTCAATTAGGATATTTAAGTATATTTTATAAACGTACACTAGAATAAAACATCACTGATGTGGATCTTGAGACAAAGCAATGGCAGTGACTTATTTTAAGATACCTCAGTACAAGTTGCTTTCAGTTAAGGTAGCTGAAACATGCGTCTTTAAATTTAAATGCGTGGTGCGACTCCATCTCTGCATATGCTGTGAGTTTGGGATGCTTATAATGTTCATCTGGGAATTTGTAAGGTAAATCATTCATAATCCTACTCCAACACAAGAGAATACATCAATAAGTTACTAAATAAGCGAACTGTTCACTATTTCAAAATAAAAGTTGAAACCCTCACTCTGAGTTTGTATGCTTTGATGTCCAAAACCTGTGGCTGTAGCATTTCTATTGTAAGGAAGTTGCCAAGTATTAAAGATTAAGTGAACATTGTAACATTAAACTAGGGTTTGATCAGTAAGTCACCAGGCTGTTGGCGCCCTTTGCAGGTTTTATCGTACAAAATGCTGTTTGTTTGTGTATATTATGTATTTTAAAAGTCTTGTTCTATAAAACTATATGATTACATGCCTCATTGTTATTATATATGTATTGTTAGTCATTTTAAAGGCTATTGGGTAACATTTGATTTTACAGTGTCATTGTTACATATGTTGCTTGTCATTACTTTAGTAATAACTATAATGTATTCATAATTATATGCAACTAACCCTAAACCAAACCTTAATCTGGTAACATTTGATTTTACAGTGTCATTGTTACATATGTTACATATCGTTACTTTAGTAAAAACTATAATGCATTCATAATTATATGCAACTAAACCAAACCAAACCTTAATCTGGTAACATTTGATTTTACAGTGTCATTGTTACATATGTTACATATCGTTACTTTAGTAATAACTATAATGCATTCATAATTATATGCAACTAAACCAAACCAAACCTTAATCTGGTAACATTTGATTTTACAGTGTCATTAGGGATGCACCGAAATGAAATTCTTGGCCGAAGCCGAAGCCGAATAATAATGAAATGCTTGGCCGAAGGCTGAAGGCCGAATACCGAATGCGGTGTTTCGCATTTTTTCCATTTATTTTGCCAATTTTTTCACCATTACAATAATTAAATAGTAAAAATTTGCTTTTTACTATTTTGTGTTGCTTTTCAGAGAAATAAATCAAATAACAAAAATATAATTTCAAAATATTTAACACTGAACATTTTTTTAACATTCCAGCAGATATTATACAAACAAAGCACAATGTAACTTAAAATGAATAAATTAGTAAAATAAAAAAAATAAAAAATTATTTGGCCATCTTTGAAGCCTATGTTCTTCTTGAATAGCCTATGTTAGGCCTATAACTGACTGCTGAAAGAATGTGACTCTGTATGTCTACAACAACAAATGTGCATTGAATAGTGCAAAAAAATGTAGATGAACCCACAACAAATAAATAACTGTCCTAGACATAAGCCTACTTCACATATCGCGCCTAATAAAGCGTGTAAAGCGCGGCCGCGTCGCTTCCTCCTTCTTTTGCAAGCGTTCGGGAGCTCGCGCTTCTGTGGCGTCTGTCGTTGCTATGCAACCATGAACTGTGGATTCTGACGATGAGAAAGTTTCAGCAAGGGATAAATTGATTTTTAGCCCTTGCTTTAGCTTTACTACTAGATATATTTATGTAAATGAGATATAACAACCCCCCTGTACAGCTATGATCAGCTGTTCGGCTGAGATTTCCATGTTTTGTTACGGAAAGGTCGAAGATGATCGGTTGGTTCTTGTCACATGACCTGCGGTGCGCTCGCGGCATTCTGAAAAGTTGAGATGTTTTCATGTCGCCGCGGCACAGGCGCGCCCGGAAAAAACAAGCGCGCCGCACCGCATGCGCGTCCCTTCCGTTTTGCGCGCGGTTACCGCGCGCCCACATAGGATATAAAGAATATGCGCGCGGAAAAGACGCGATATGTGAACGTTAAAACATCATTAAAAACGTCATTGTTCGGCAAAATTTATTCGGCCTTTTTACTTATTCGGCCGAAAACCGAAAGTGCTTTTTTTGGCTTTTTTCGGCCGAATAATTTCGGTTGCCGAACATTCGGTGCATCATTCAGTGTCATTGTTACATATGTTACATGTCGTTACTTTGGTAATAACTATAATGTATTCATAATTATATGCAACTAAACCAAACCTTAATCTGGTAACACTTTATTTTACAGTGTCATTGTTATACGTGTTACATGCCGTTACTTTAGTAATAACTATAAATTATGCATAATTACATGCAATTAACCCTAAACCAATCCCTCATCCCATGTAGTTAATGATTATTACTCTGTACTTAAATGTGTAATTACACTGTAATACTGACACCTTAAAATAAAGTGTCTATTGTTTGCTTAGGTCTTATTTTTATTACCACAAAAATGCCCTTTAGTGACAGCCCTTGTTGTTTTACATGAATGTTATTGCAATATTTTCTTTTTATGGAGTTCTCAAGTTTAGTTTAATGGTCTTCCCCATTAATGTCATCGTTCTATCACCACAGGAAGCGTTAGGTGATGTGGTGTACTGTGGGCTTCCAGAAGTGGGAACAAAGCTTGAACAAATGGGTGAGAATCATTTGAAATCTCCATCTTATGCCTTTTGCCTGTTGCAGCTCCGACAACACAGACTGTATTTGTTTTCCAGAGGAGTTTGGCGTTTTAGAAAGTGTCAAAGCTGCTAGTGAGCTGTATTCTCCACTGACTGGAGAGGTGACCGAAATCAACACAAACCTGGCAGATAACCCTGGCCTAGTAAATAAAACCTGCTACGACGCCGGTGAGTGCAGCTGAAATCGCTAAATACTTCATATGCATGTATAATATGCCGCTAAATCCTTCCTTTCTCCCTCTCGAAGGATGGTTAATTAAGATGACCATAGAGAAACCTGCAGAACTTGACGAACTCATGGATGAAGCTGCTTATGAAAAATTCATCAAATCCCTTGATTCATAAAGCTTTTCAGACCGTTATCGATCATTCGGAGCCTTTAAGGATTCACGACGGCTACTTTAGAATGCTGATGGTAGAATGATTACTAATATGATTCTCTTAAATCTATTTATTTTGGTTTTGTAATTTCGTTTTCCACCAAAATAATCTTTTATAATGTGCTAGTTTAACAAACTCGTGAATTTCGCAGTCGGAAGCCAAATATTTCAAAGGGCTTTTGGATACAATTTGAGGTGCTTTAAATGGACTCAAACAAAGAGAGGGCTGCTTCTGCTGATTGTCTTAAATAGTATGTTTGTCAGTGTAACGTGTGTGACGTTAAAAGTAACTTGAGATGCAATAAAATCGAAAATCTAACTTTTTGAGCCGCAGTTTGCTTCTGTGTTCTGATGTGTTCAACTCTTACCCTTTCAGACGCGAATGTGAAGCAGGAGATCCATGACGGTACTTACAGCAAATGCTTTCATATTTTACCAAAATATATACGCTAGCATTCGAAAGTTTAAAGTGGGTAATATGTTTTTGAAAGATGTCTCTTATATCAAGGCTATATTTATTTGATTACAGTAAAACTAATTTGAAATTAGTTTGAATATATTCAAAAATGTCATTACATTCCTGTGATGGAAAGCTGAATTTTCAGTGTCACATGATCATTCTAATATGCTGATTTCAGTACTGGGTAGGTTACTTTTAAAATGTATTTCACCACAGATTACAAAATACATGCTTTAAAAAGTCATTTGTAACGTATTTCGTTACATTACTCAAGTTTAGTAACTTAATCTAAATACTTTAGAATACTTTGGAATACTAATAAGTGTGAAACAAACACAAAAAAGGTCATTGCAAGTTTTTATCTCACAATTCTGACTTTTTCCCTCAAAATTGTGTGATATAAAGTTGCAATTGCGAGTTATAAAGTCAGAATTATGAGATATGAACTCACATACTAAATTCACAATTGCAAGAAAAAAAGTCAGAATTGCAAGTTTATATCTCCCAATTCTGACTTTATAACTTGCAATTGTGAGTTTTAATCTCGCAATTCTGAGAAAAAGAAGTCAGAATTGTGAAATGCACACTCACAATTGTGAGGGAAAAAAACAAACAAACTGAGAAAAAGTTGCAGAGACCTTTTTTACAATTTTAAAATGACTCACAAAACATCAGGTCGTGACAGGACAGTTAAGTTTTTTTTTTATAAATTCAGTCATTTTGTCATATTCAGGACAGTACAAAATAAAAATAAAATTTTTATGATCCCTCTTAAAAGTATTAAAGTGTTGATGAAACTTAACTCGGCTTTTTCAGACGGTCAGAGTCAGAGAATCACCAATCGCTGTTTAAATGACATTAAAACTCAAAGTAATCACTTTGGTAATCTAAAACACTTTTCAGATGTAACTGTAATCTGATTACCACCCATTTAAAATGTAACTAATGAAATACAGTTACTCAAATTGTGTATTTTAAATACGTTACTAAGTTACTTGTGTTTCGTTACTCCCCAATCCTGGCTGATTTGCTGCTCAAGAAACATTTTTTATTATTACTTATGTTGAAAATGATTAAAATCCCCCTGTAGTTTATAATTTTAAAACATATCTGTGATAGCCAAAATGACATGCTTAAATGTTTTTCCTATAAAAACATGTCTCCAAATTCCTTAAAATAGCTTCATTTAGTATACGTGTATCTATGAATATGCTAATGAGCCCCGCCCCCACTTACTCACACCAGCCGCTGTAAGCGCTGCACAATGTTTTTTTTGTTTTTTTTACAACGTCAGACACATGAAGGTAATTACTATGATAAGCCGTTTGTTTGAATACGTTTTCAAACAGCTAATTATATATTTTTAATGTTGCACTCGACACTCCCTTGCTCAGAGCGGTCATAGTTAATGATATGCTAAAGCCTGTCGGCGCTTTGATTGGTTACAAGGCGGTTTGAGACGTAACAAACACCAACGGTTTCAAATCGCATTTTTGAAACTTTTTAGATCACTGCCGTTTTAAAGAGACAATACTCATTTGCTCTTGATTTGTCTTAAAGCATATTAAAACATCACATAGGTATATAAACAAGATTAAAAACTTTATTTTCACCAGTTTTTTGAATAGAAAGTTCAATATAACAGCAGTTTATTTTAATGAGGGTTTGCTGGATAAAAATATTTCTTTCTTTCTCTCCCCAAACTTTTGAACACTAGTGTACACTATCATAAGAAATACGCCATTTTTTGCTTCCGATATTTCATCAAATGGCACTAAAATCTTTGCAGCATTTTGTTTACTGGACGGTGTCCTTTGTTTTGGGAGCTTGATGCTGAGAGAAGTGTTGAGAAGGAAGCGCACACATGCAGACGGGAACATGGCCCAGCACACCTTGACCTTTGCCCTTAGATTAAAAGACTGATGAGTTTCAGTGTTCCAGTGATCAATGATTAATGAAGGGGTGATCATATATTATCTTTTCCAGCATGAAGAAAGTCTGAAACCTGTGTTAGGATTTCATATCAGATTTCTTAGGAAATATTAAGTCTTTGACCAGAAGGACATTTATGTAGATGTTTATACTGTTACTTATTTTGGTCAATATACAGATTGTATTTGTAAAACTGACTAAGAGTTATCTATTCTTGAAACTCTGTGTAATTAAATGCATCCATCTCAAGTAGCAAATCAAATATGGCTAATTTGTTGAGCGTGCAGTATGAAGTGCAAATAGACATTGATGAGTGTCCAAAGCAAACTGACAGGTAATTATTTAAGCCTTTATTTTACCCCACCACCGGTTTTTGTTTTAAAACTCACAAACAAACCAGTTTGAATCCAAAATAAAACTGTTCATTTGAAAAAAGCACCTGTGCAGCTCTAACAACTCCTGATAGACCATGTTTTTAATTTCTACACGAGGACCTCACTTACAACGCCCCCTGACGATCAATGTTATTTCTCTCATTAGACTGCAGACAACTGTGTTGAATAGTTTTTAACTTTTCCGAAATCACACGGAAATCTCAGCTGGACAAGCCATGAGAATGAAAATGTTACAGATCATGTATATAATTAATATAATATTATAATTCAATTCTAAAGTAGGCCTATTTAGAATCCATTAAAATAATCCATATCACACATCACTGCAAAAGTCAAGAAAATCTGCTCATTTTCCGTGTGTGAAACCTGTAGAAGTTTGTCGAAATTATTATTGTTTTTGCAGTGTCGGCAACAACATTACTGCAATTAATGAGTATTTCAAAGTCATATTTTAAAATATTATTTTAGTGTGATATTGTATGATAGTACTATTCCTCCAGCTATATATTTGTTACATTAATTTATTCATTTTATGTATGTATTAATTAGTTTATACATATATATATATATATATATATATGTGTGTGTGTATATATATATATATTTTTTTTTTTTTCGGTGTAAAATATACATGTGTGTGTGTATATATCTATATCTATTTATATATATTATCGGTGTAAATATATATGTGTGTGTATATCTATCTATATATCTATATATATATGTGTGCGTGTATATATATATATATATATATATATATATGTATATATATATTATCGGTGTAATATATATATATGTGTGTGTGTGTGTATCTAAACAAAACAAATAAATTAATGGGAAAAAATATAGCTGAAGGAATGGTGCTATATATATACACACACACACACATAGATATATTACACCGTAATATATATATATATATATATATATATATATATAAACACACACATAGATATATTACACCGTATATATAGCACTATTCCTTCAGCTATATTTTTTCCAATTAATTTATTTGTTTTATGTATGTATTAATTAGTTTATATATATATAATATATAAATATATATATATGTGTGTGTGTGTGTGTATCTATATTATTGGTGTAAAATATATATATACTTTTAATCTACGTCCCATCCACGTGCCAATTTGTCGCAATAAAATCCGGCTTCACACTTCCGGTAGACCGGCGCGTTGCTAGTCGCTATTGGCTCGTTTCTACACTTCCCTTAAAACCCATCGCTGTCATTTCCTTTTCCCTTTCAGCCATTTTCCGCTTTGGACGGTACGTGCATTTATCCAAGCTAAACATGAAGTTTATCCACATTAATCCTCAATATCTCTTTATAACAAGGCAATTCAAATAGTCCAGCTTTAAAATGTACTTTGTTTGTCGTGTGTACCTGCCGGTATTGTTGCTGTCTGCTTTTCCTGAGAGAGAAAAAAGATGATTTTAGCACACGGTGCCTGTCGCAGCTCGTCGCGCGCGCTTGTTTCAGTGTTCGTTGTAAATATTAAACCAGTTTAAATGCCTAAATAAACGAGATAAAACGCTTCATTGAGCGTGTTTACCGTCTTTCTCCTGAGCTGTTGTTCCTCAAGCACGAGCTCGTCAGGAAACCGCGGAGCTCACGCGAGTTTATTGTGTTTTTACTTTTATAACATTTATTCTACTGTCTTTCATGAACGCGCAGCTCTTAAAATAAACGGCAGTGTCAAACAGGGTCGCAGTCCCGCAGAGTTTAGCTTCAACCCTAATGAAATGCACCTGATTTAGACAATCTAGTCCTTCAGGCCTATTTGAAAACTGGAGCGGGGTTGGAACTAAAACTCTGCAGGATTGTGGCTGAGTTTGACACTCCTGGTGTAAAGCTTCAATTGATGCAGTTGCTGTGACTTTTGTTTTGCATTAGGAGTGAACAACCATGGCTCCCAGCCGGAATGGCATGATTTTGAACCCTCACTTTCATAAAGACTGGCAGAAGAGAGTGCGCACCTGGTTCAACCAGCCGGCCAGAAAGCTCCGCAGGTAACACTCTTGTCCGTTGAAGGGGTTAATAGTTCATGGAAAGTGCCAGTTGATGAGATTTCTTGCTATTTTTTTCTTCAGACGCAAGGCCCGTCAGGCAAAGGCTCGCCGTATTGCTCCAAGACCAGTTTGTGGACCTCTTCGACCAGCAGTCCGGTGTCCAACCATCCGGTATCACAACAAAGTCCGTGCCGGACGTGGTTTCACCCTGGAGGAGTTGAAGGTAACTTTGGTGCCAAGTTGTGCTTGATTTTTAAAGACTTGGTTCACTTTCAAATGACAATTACTCCAAGCTTCACTCGTCATAATAGGTGCATATGACTTTCTTCTTTCTGATGAACACAATCTAAGTTATATTAGTGAATATCCTGACGCATCCGAGCTTTATAATGGCCGGTCACGAGTATGAGATGAAGAAATTCACATCCATCCATCATAAACATTTTCCACTAGGCTCTGGGGGTTAATAATAAAGGCCTTATGAAGCATTTGTGCAAAATAGATCCATATTTAACAACTTGTAAAGTAATATATACCTTCTGCCAGATCCGCTTTATGTATTCAAGAGTTTTTCTTAAGCTTCACTTTCTTCATCTCATAGTTGTGACCCTGTTCACTGCCGTTATGAAACTGGGATGTGTCGTGATGTTTAACAAAATATCTGATTGTGTTAATCAGAAATAAGGTCATACTCTCGTAGGACGGCTTCAGTTTGAGTAAAGCGTGGAGTAATTTTCATTTGAAAGTGAACTAATACTTTAAAGGCGTAGTTCACCCAAATACCGAAACCCATAAGATTTTGTTTAGTTTTCAAAACGCATTAGCATATTTTTGGGGGGGAAACCTGAGGGGTGTCTCTCTCCATTGAGAAGTCCAGACAACCTAAACTTAAAAGATCCATAAAGATTTAATTGAGTGGTTTAATCCAATTCTTGTGAGGAGACACAGTCGCTTTATATAATGAACAGATTTAATTTAGGCTTTTGTTTACATCTAGACAATGATCCACTCTAGAGCTCAACTAATTGGGGATTTTACGGATAACTATAACTAGTCAGTCCCTCCAGAAAAAACACGATTATTCGATCGCTTGATTTCATGCACAATCAGTCCGCATATTTTTAGCAAGCAAAACATGCGGGCCTTGCATGATTTCATGTATTTTCATTGCAAAAAAGTCACATCTTCGCAGAGAGTTGAAAAATGTTGCGTTTACTTCACACATGTAAAGTGCCATTATTTTCCCCTTATTGCCATGGGAACCTTATGAAGTGACGTAATTATGCGACGTGAACATCATCTGCAAACCCCGCGGTGAAACCATGATGAAGCGTGAAAGTCATTCTTATTTGCCAACAAAAATAAGCGCAAAAGACGGCGCGAAGCAGTTTCCCGGTGTCACATGACAGTGGGGGCAAATTATTTTGGACCACAGACGACGCTGTATATTAGTAGTATGTAAAAATTTACGTTGCAGTAAGAGATTGTACTTGGAAGGACTTAATTTAACAGAAGATGTCTGTTTTGTCTAAAACAGGAAGCACATTTATTTTTATATTTATTCATTTTTATAGATGTTGTTGAATATTCCTTTTGTAAAGATACAGAACTTGTTGAACTCAATGTTTTGTAAGTTTGAGCCATGTGTTAATGAAGGTCTGAAATAAAACAGATTGAGAACTGAAGTATTCAGTGATTTTAGTACGTTTGCTCATCATAGAAAGTAATCAGAAATGACTCTTTACGTTAAGGTAGTAGTCTAGAGAGAACAGGGTGTTGGGGGAATCGCCTTTTTTCCTCTTTTGCATCAAACCGCAGTTTTTGCAAGTTCCCGCAATTTCATTGCATAAAATTGCGAAAATATCTCGCATATTCCATCGTATTTAAAAAAAGGCACATAATCAAGGATTTTTGCCCGCAACAATCACAAAAAAATCTGCGTTTTTCTGGAGGGACTGACTAGGTTGGACCAAACTGGCCGTTAACAGATTATTCAACCCATAACTTCGCTGCATAACAAATGCTTAAGTGACCAGCTGGATATCCAAATCATATTTAACATTTTACCAGCCTTGTGTTTGTCACTTCGTTCTAACTGCTTGAGGTACTAATGTTGGTGTGTCCTCAAAGATGGTCTTTCTCTCCTAATGCAGTATCTAGTCAACAAATACATTTCTAATGATATGAGAACATGGAGGGTAGTGTACTCTGTTACTGTTTTTGTTTTCTAATGTTTTAAATCCGTATTTGAAATGTCCCTCTTTATACAAAACAATCTCACATGTCAAAACAAACTCCACGAGGTGATGATTTCGCCTCTAGAGGCCGCTCTCGTGTTGTATAATGACAGCAGGCCCTTAGCCGTTCCATCATTGGATGCAACACGGAAAATCTGTATGGATCATTGCCGAAAAAAAGTGTTCCAGCAATCGGTTATCTGTGCCAATGAATTGGAAACGCCGCTAAATTGTTTGACGTCTAATCCATAGAGTACATCACGTATGGTGTTTTTGGGTGAACTATCTCTTTAACTCTTGTACAGTTTTGTCCTTCTCATTCGTACAATGCTCTTGGAGTCATTTCAGACAGTCAAATGATGACAAATCTCCGGAATCTCTGTATATACTTGATGATTCTCTTTGAACCTTTTTTGCTGATGACTGATCTTGACTCTGTACGAGTGTCAGGGCTGTTCCAGCTTAATCACATCTCACACGTTTGTCCTGTCTCACTCTGATCTGCTCATATAGGCAGCGGGAATCAACAAAAAGGTGGCCCGCACCATTGGCATCGCCGTTGACCCTCGTCGGCGTAACCGATCCACAGAGTCTCTGCAGACCAATGTTCAGAGGCTGAAGGTGTACCGCTCCAAACTCATCCTCTTCCCGAGGAAGGCTTCAGTACCCAAGAAGGGAGACAGCACTGTAAGTGGCTGACTTCAGTTCATAAATCTAACCTTTTTTGAAGCTTTCTGAATCATCAAATGATGAATCATAATACAGAACTGAATGCTTGCTATAATATGGCAAAAAAAATGTAGTTTACTGTAAAAGAGAACCACTTCAGTGTTTGCAGTCAAGTGATGACACTTTCTCCGGAATCTCTGCACATCCTTGATGACCGTTGAACCCTTTTTTTAGCTGATGACTGCATACTATTCGGCCACAAGTCTCTATTTTATTTTTTTTTTTATGGTCTTTTGACTGTTTTTTGCCTTTTTGTTTGTGTAGGAGGAGGAGATCAAGATGGCTACACAGCTTACTGGACCCATCATGCCCATCAGAAACGTACGTATCTTTAACCCTATAAAGCCTACTTGGGGCTCTGACTTCTGTGATGCAGAAAATGCAGACGCAATCACGGGATTTAGTCATAAAAACAGAATGTATTGTATAATGAGAAGTCACCGAATTTGTCAAATTAGATAAACAAAAAGTAGGTCAATACATTTAAATCTGATATATAGACTAGTATCTGAATCTTAAACTGCAAAAAGACTTTTTAAATATGAAACCTGCATGTTCCGTGTGAATGAATGCCGCAGATGCGCAGTTTTATTTGCCTCGCACTCTGAGGACATGAATGCACTGAGTTACTAAATGGGCATTTTACCATTTAATTTGAGGAAGAAATACCGTCATTATCATAAATGTACAGAAACTCAAAGGTCTTCATGGCAACCTGTCAAAATAAAAGTTTGGTTTAACTTAAATTAACAATTGTTACTGTTGTACAGTAGGATGTAGCGGTCTCAATGTAATGAACACTAACACTTAAATGGTAATAATAAACTATTTTGTTTAGTGTTAATCACAATTTTCCACAGTAAAGCTGTATCTGGCACATTACTTGACAAATTGTTTCATTTCATATGATAAAAAGAGAAATTAAATGAATGTTTTATGCCTTTATTTGATTGTCAGGAAATATTAAAATACTAATTACTAATTCTGTTAAAATTAACAATTTCTGAGAAAGAAAAGTTTGATATCTCCTCATTATTGTAGAACCGTAAAAAATAAATTTATGAATTCAATTAATTAGACATATTTTTTGATTAATTACAATTTAATTAAACCATTAAAATTCACTCCCAACAAAAATGAAACAATCAAAAACTTAAACTGAAGAAAATAATACTTGGATTAGAAATAAAGCTCAATTTAGGTGAAAATAAAACACATTTCATAGGGCTGTGCCTCATATGAGTTTTGTTGTGCAAAATTTGAAGGCCTTTAAATGATAAACAATTGAAATTTTGTTAACCTATTTTACTCAAACTATCTGCATTCTGGCTTAAGATACAGTGAGTAATGTGTGGAAATGATGTTTCATTCCTTTTGGTTTTATGTATAATGTCGTGGACTCGGTTCTTTATATATGATGTAGGGTGTTGCTTTGTCTGAGGAAGTGTCCATATTTTCTGCAGGTGTACAAGAAAGAGAAGGCCCGCGTGATCTCAGAGGACGAGAAGAACTTCAAGGCCTTTGCCAGTCTGCGTATGGCCCGCGCCAACGCCCGTCTGTTCGGCATCCGTGCCAAGAGGGCAAAGGAGGCAGCTGAGCAGGATGTCGAAAAGAAGAAATAAACTTTCATTTGTACGGAACTATCAAAAAATAAATGTTTAAAAAGAAATCTTCTCTCTTTGGAGTTATTTCTTGGAAAACTTCTATATTGTGTAGACTTGTCTTTTTTTTTTGTAGAGGATGAAATGGCACTAATGCATAATTGATTCTCAATCTCAAAAGTGACTTTTTATTTGGAAAAATTTCCCCGCATTGCTAAAGTCATTTGTTTACTTTCTGCTGAGCAGACACTGATAAATTGTACAAATTACATTTCTTTCCAAATACATTAGTGGCCAAAAGTGATATCCAGAGGGGGTGATTTATAAAAAAAAAAAAAAAAAAAAACATGAAAGATTGATTAATGAACAAAAAAATGAGGAAAAACTGACCACTAATCTTGGTTGTGGTATTTCTGGCATTTGACAAAAAAGGGTGAGCTGCAGGCTTTTAATATGCAGGAAATTCACAGAAAACAATACAAAATGTTATTTTTGTACATTGTTTCTTTGACAATCTGGAAAAATATTGTCTGCACAATTTGCTATGTTTTGTTGCATTATCACAAATACATGACTCAAAGCACAACTAATCTTTACAGAATTGTAATATTTAAAGTGTGAGGATGACCATTTTCCTAGGCTGGACATCTCGGTCTTCTACTGTATAAACTGAGGTTGAGCGAGAATGCCACTCATTCCCCAACAGATGGCGCTGTTTACCTTCATGGATGTTTCCTTGCTTGGAATTGTTTTGTGGTTTCTTAATGGCATAGTTCAGCAATAACTTTATCTGAAGAAACCTGTTCTGTGGGTGTTTTTATTTTTTTATTTTAAGCTGTAAATATGAACGGTACACACATACCAGAAGTCATTAGATCAGGGTCAGGACATATTATTTCCCAGGCCTGTGATAGACGAGTTAAAAGGATTGTCTGCTCAAAAAATCATAAGTACCATCATTTACTCGCCCTTATGTCGTTCCAAATCTGTATGCATGTCCTCTGCTGAACACAGATGTTTTGATAAATGTTAGGAGCCAAGCAACATTGGAGAGTTTCATTGTATGATTGAAAAAAAAAAAACACCCAGAGATTTCTTATATACAGAACAAACTGAATCATAAATGTTTGGAATGATGTGAGTGTGATAAAAAAAAAAGGGAAAATTAAATTTTGGGGTGCACTATCCCTTTAAAGATTTGTCACAGCAGCTAAATTTGCATGTTGTGTTTGTAACCTGGGGTGAAACCTTGATTAACATCTGTCAGCACAGTTTAAGTGTGGAATTTGTCTTCATGATGGAAATATTAATCAGCTAGCTGGTATTTCAATTCTTAAAGTGATGTCACAATGTCCGGTGGAGGTTTTTGGTGGATGAATGGGATGTGGGTGTATTATGCAAACATTGTATTCCCACTTCATATCTATATGTGGTGTGCGAGTTTGAGCAGGAGAATTTAGATCTTTACTCGGTTCCGGCCAGGACTGTCTTTTGGTGCTCTCTTTACTTGGAGTGTGTATAATCTATTTTATAAACTTTTATCTCTGAGGCTTTTGCTCGACAGATGCTTTGTTGAGGAAACGATAAGACCTGGGTAATGGTTCTTGTCCCAGTATTGCTGCTAAACTGTGAGTGTCATTGGAAGTGATGCTGAAGTGGCCTAAATCAATTATAAGTGAAGTAAAGGGACCGTTATAATTGGCGCTGTCCACAATCAATGAACCATTGGGATTCTTTCCCCATGAAAACTTTCAGATGGATCAATAGACTAAAAATATCTTGACCAAGGGGAGATGAGTGGGGAGATAATTATGTATGAGGTTACATAAGAAATGGATATTGTGTCCTGTAGTAACCCTTGATTTTTGAATCGGTGGTGAAATGACTTGATTTAGAAGACCACTGGAGAATGGTCAATCTACAATAAATATTAAAGTAGGCCTACACTCTTGGTTCTGCACAGTACCGGTTTATGGTTCTTCGGCTAACAATAGCAGAACTCTCAGAACAAAAAACATCATCTAAGAACATTTTTCTAACAAGTTATGAAAATGTTGTTTCTTGGTGTTTTCTGTACATTCTGAAAGAGTAACATTTACAACTGGTTAGACGAAGGTCCAACTAAAACATTTCAGAAAAAGACAATCCATGATGTGTAAATAATGTTTTTTACTGTTTTGAGAACATTAGATAACTTTTTGTTATTGGAAGAACGTTAGAAAAAGTTCTTGAGAACACTTTGTTAGCTGGGAACTCTTATAAGCTACTCGAGGCTGTGCTGTATCATGAATAAATCACGGCTGAATCTTCATTCGTGACTTATTCACGACACAGCACTAGCCTCGAGTACCTCGCTTTTATAAAACGGTTACCACACAATATAAATATTAAAGCCAAAAATATGTATCAATGCCACCAGAAGTAAAATCAGAAAAAAGCTTTCCTTCCGCCGGAAAAAACAGACCCTGATTTTGAACAGCAATAGAAGTTACATTATTACGCCATTAGATGGCGGCAAAGACTGTCTTTACGAGTGTGTCAGTCAGTAGCGAAGACTTTTACATTGAAAAGACTGAATTGGGAAAACGGGAAAACCGTGAAAAAACACGGGAAAAACGATTAAAAAGACAGAATGTTGCAGTGGGACTCTAGCATCGCAGAGAAAATCAAGATTAATAAATACGCAACATGACATATAACACCTTGAAATCCCTAAAAGGTTCAATATCTCCGGACCGGAACTCCGGTTGTCAGTTGGAATGACAGTTGACAAATGTGAACGCGATAACTTGTTACAACGAACGGACACAACGGATAGGCTATGTTCACCTCAGAGAAGAAGTTGGCCTACATTGCATTTCGTGCCACTTTTTTTATGATATATGGACTTTTTAAAAAAAAAAAAAAATTATTTTCTATTCCCAAAAAGAAAGAAGGACATACGGCACAGAACCACACAGGTAAATGTTGACTTGTTTTTTTGCCCCTACCTATCTACCTGGCTTCTATTGGGATTTTACATATTAATTAGATAGCTATTTCTGTTTATTATTATAATTATTATTACTGACATGGGAAATTGTAGAAAAAATGAAAGCTCTCTAACAAATTATTTGCTGAGCACACTGAGTACTGCATAGAACACGAAGAAATACAGCACAAAATAGAAACCAAATTAATGTAATGAAGGCCAGGTTCCAGTGAAATGTCTTTACAGTCCTCTATGATGTCTTTATGTGTGTATTTTGGTGTAATTGGGTGGCAGTTTGCAGATGATGAGGTTGCCGGGTGTAACAGCATCTGTCTGGGTAGAAATACACAAATGAGCTGCACAATGTCTCTTCTGTTTAAGTAAAAGCCATTAAGTGAAGGACAAAAGTAGCTGTGTGAAGGGACAGTATGTGAAGCGTTCACGTCTCTAACAATATGGATCATAAATTCAATATCGCTATCACTTACTTGCTTTGTGGAGAAGAGGAGAGAAGTATTCACGCTCAGTGGGTTTGTTTAACTGAACATGATTGGTAGGAAACCAGCTAAAATTTGACAGTTCAATTTATCGACATATTAAGAAGCATATCAAGTACCTGTTTAGAGTGTGTTTACAGCCTGTTTATAGTTGGGTGGCTGAGCTCCAGGAAAATCAATAATGAAATAAAAAAAATGAAAAGATTTTTTTTTAGATAGTTAAAGCTATAGTTAAAATAGAAGTGTTACTGTTAAAAGAACCATTAAAATAACGATTTTGCGTGATGATGTTCAGTTGAACAGATTTTTCATTTGTAAACATTGGCATTTTGAATCTGCCTAGATTCAAATACAACTTATTATATATGGTCTCCTCAGCATTTTTTAAAGTAGGACTTATCTTGGGCGAAAACCTTTTAGAAGATATGCATTCCACCACATACTCCATTACTGACACTCAAAAACACACAAAAAATCAATGCTGTTTTAGTTGAAAAATTAAATACTATTTGTTTTTTTTTTAATGCATTGAGGAGAGAAACAGTCCAATTGCTTAAATGTCTAAAATTGATTGAATAAAAAGACATTTATGTAGACGTTCTCTCACTGATTGAGGTCACATATCGTTCGTCCTTCTCATCAGGATTCTTGCTGGAGTGGCTTTTGATGTTCTCTTAGAATCGCAGACGCTGAATTAGCAGAGCCGGGTTAAGATGATCAGCACAGTGGCCACGAGACCACAACTCCTTATTTTGCAGAATCTAAATAGCACTTTATCTTTGATGAAGCCCATTCCATTCTCTCTCCCACTTCGCTTCCTGACCAATCTACACTCTTAAAAGTAAAGGTCTTTTTGCAGCAAAGCTATTAAAGAACCATTTTGGGTTCCCCAAAGACGCTTTCATAGACCAGTTCTTAAGGAAGCCATATTATGTCCTTTTACGAAGTCTTGATTTTGTTTTTGGGGTCTAATAGAATGGGTTCTCATGCTTAAATTTTCCAAAAACCTTTATTAAAATCATTATTCTTCTTTATTGGGACATTACTTGTCTCCCCTTCCCTTAACCCTACCCAATAAACACTTTATTGCCACTATTCTATACCAACTATTCCACTTTTTGAATACGCTTTTGATTTTTATATAAAATTAACTCCTCTCCAAGCATATATGAAATGGGGAAAAGGCGGATTCGAACTCTGGTCGGTCGCGTCAAAAGCCAACGCCACCCGCCTTACTCTCCACACCACTGACCCTATTATCAGTGGGATTTCTTTTGTTATTTTGTCTAGATCAATCAATGGTTGGTGAATATCGTGTGATTAGCAACTTCCAACAACACTCCATTATTTTTCACATATTTGACATTGTTGCTCCTCTCTTCCCATTTCATTTCATTTTTCATCATTTAGTAGACGCTTTTATCCAAAGCGACTTACAAGGGGAGTAATTAGGGGTTAGGTGTCTTGCTCAAGGGCACTTTAGTCATGGTATCAAAGGTGGAGAGAGTGCTGTTCATTCACAATCCTGCCGACATGGGAATCAAACCTGCAACCTTCAGATTACAAGCCCGACTCCTTCACCACTAGGCCACGACTACCCTGCCCACGACTTCCCAGAGTCTTTCAGTAACTCTCAGTGTAGTTCCTGTCTCT
>CM074307.1:7423200-7448200 GCA_037194245.1 Opsariichthys bidens | reverse complement strand
TCTCTCATGTAGGCGCTCCGGAAGCATAAAAGAGGAGCGACAACAGTGAAGGACTGTGTTGTTTTTATTATGTTTGTATGGGCGGCAGTCTCCGTGAGGAACTGCCGCCCTTTTACTTTCGTTTTGATGTTTGTTTGTTTATTTGATTAAAATTATGTTGAACGTTCGCCGGTTCCGCCTCCTTCCCATTCTTACGAACTGTGTTACACTGTCTTTTTACTGCAAAATTGTGAGTTGTCTCAAAAAAATTAGACTTTATAACACACAATTGTAACTTTATATCATGGAATTCTGAGAAAAACACTCAGAATTGTGAGATACACACTTTTTTGTGTTTGTTCCACTCTCATTAGTATTCCAAAGAATTCTAAAGTATTTAGATTAAGTTACTAAACTTGGGTAATCTAACGAAATACGTTACAAATTATTTTTTAAAGCATGTATTTTGTAATCTGTAGTGAAATACATTTTAAAAGTAACCAACCCAGCCCTGCCTACAACAACACAATAAGTGCATTGTACCAAACAATAATGTTTTAATGAAAGTAAAGACACCTATTTATAGGTATATATATTTATAAATTTAATGTTTTTTTTTAAAGAGGCATTATAACTTATACAGACATGATTCCTGCACATTCATTCAAGCTTGTTATGTCAAAACTGACGTCAGTAAAAGCCTTTCCTCCTGCTGAGGGTGTGGATAAAGAAGCTGTTTAATTCACTCCAGTGTGGCTCTTCAGCGTAACGTGACGGCAACTAGCGCGCGGTGGGCATGTGTCAGCACACACACACACACATACACACACACACACTGAGAGAAGCAGCAGCAACAGCAGGTAAGAGCACAGCTCTCTTATTTATAGTCATTACTGTTATTATTATTATTATTATTATTATTATTTTGCATATGCGATGCCAGTGATGATTATGGACAAACGGTTATGGTGTTTACTATCTGACTTGCAAGCCTTTGCGGAAAGAGAAAGGATGCAGTTGTAAAATAAATAACTGTAAGCTGTACAATACATACATTCATGCGAGTTTGACTAGTAATATAAGATATAAAGTGGGTTAATTTCCAAACAAACGCTGCGTTGTGGCACGCGCGCGCGAGAGAAGTTGCACTAAAGTGTCATCTATTAACGCTCACTTCATAATAGGTTTCGCTATTATCGCCATTTTACTCACGCGATTTGGACTGGGTTATTTTGAAAAAGTTTTTGCATTTTAAAATAACGCGCAAGAGCATCGTTTCGGGTGTCGTTTAACTTGAGGTTCATATCAAAGCATATTTCAGGCGCATATAACGCAAGAAAGATCTCTGACAGCAGAGATTTCCTCTCTAGAATGGCTCTGGTGTGAGAGGAGCTGTCCATGGTCTGTGATGCTGAACCTCGGTAGCTTCTTTTGTTTTATTGATCATTTAAAGGGTGAGTGGCTAGAGCATAAAACACACCATGTTATTGGTAATGTGATGGTGAAATATGAATTATGTATGTATGAATTACATAGGAGGCTTGAACACCGTGAAGGAAGTCGAAACAAATTGAGTTGGAAGGGGTCTTAAAATGGCATAGTTTTCTTACAAAGTTACATGACAAGGTTTTTTTTTTTTAAACAAGATGACGCAAACAATGCCTGCATACGAAAAAAAAAAAAAAAATACCAAAACATTCTGGCAATGGAATTCACTTTTTAATATGCAATTGATATTCATTTGTTTATTCAATGTAATTGTGTATTTTGTCCATGTTAAAGGTAACTTCTTACCCTCACATGCTTATTTCTTGCTTAGGAGTCTGTTGTGAAGAGGCTGTCAACTGAAGATCTCATCTGGGATTTTCCTGTTGTAATACTAATGGACATCTCTGATTTACAACATCTCATTTGATCCCTTTAAATCTGAACCACTCCCGGCAGCCCATTCTCCGCTAAAGCGAATCAGACGTGAAGATGTCTCTGTGTAAAGAACTTTAAGTCGAAGCGACAGATACGTTTTAAGACATTCCACATCTTTTGCTTCACGAAGAAACAACACAAAGTCAGATTTAAAGGTAGACTCCCTGCATGGGAGAGTCCTGCTTTAATCAAACGGAGGCTTTTAAAGATCGCCCGTCTCCCATCACCGGCTGACCCTCCGCACTCAACTTTCTGTCAGGATGAGTGATTCACAGGAAGCGACATCCCCAGTGGCAGGCATCGGAGGCCCTGTTGCTTGTGTTTCCAAGGTGGAGCTGCGTGTTTCATGCAAGTCCCTGTTGGACCGAGACACGCTCAATAAGTCTGACCCCTGCGTCATGCTCATGGTACAGAACCAAGGTCAATGGACTGAAGTGAGTTGTCCTTTTTTCCCTCTTTATTAGGGTTTGATTAGATCTTTGCACTGTTGGAATATTTATTTTGCAATATTGGTTTTGTTATAAGCGGTTCAGTTATAAATACTGGTGTTTTTTTGTTTTAATTGTCCATGGCCGATATCTAGAGAGCAGTGTGGCCAACGGCTGATAAAATGCAAATATATTTTAAACAATTTAAAACCTGTATGAATTGCTTTCTTCTGTAGAACCCCAAATACAGCCATGAATGAAAGGGATAGTTCACCCTAAAAAATCATTTACTCCCCCTCAAGTTGTTCCAAACCTGCATAAAAGTCTTTGTTCTGCTGGACACAAAGGAAAGATATTGACTACCGTTGGAAAAAGATACTATGGCAAGATCTGCTTGGTTACAAACATTCTTCCAAACATATATCTTCCTTTGTGTACAGCAGAACAAAAACATGTTTACAGGATTGGAACAACTTGAGGGGGAGTAAATGAGAACAGATCTTTCATTTTTGGGATCTATCCCTTTAATGGTGACTGAGGCTGAATGTGATTTCACCAAGTGCAACATGTTCCTGGATCAACATCTTTGTTGGTCCTGGAACAACATCCCAATGATTTAAAGGTGCTTTAACATCTGAGCGTTTGTTTCGGAACCTGGTGCGTTTTCTCTCTCGATTCGGTTTGTTTAGGCAAATGTGAACACGGCAATCATGCTCGGATCCGCACCTCATTCAGGTGGGCTCGGCCCGGTTGCAAGCAAACTCTGGGGTGGTCCGCTTGAGATGTGAAGGCAACGGACCAAACGATATCATATTCATAAAGGGAAATGTGTTATATAAAAGGCAGCAGTGTTTGATTCTATGAGTGAGCACATTTAGTTTCTGCAGTTGAAAACCAAAGAGCGCCCCTTCATCTTAAAATGTTGTGTCCCGACGAAGCTTTGATTCCCGCTCTGCTGAATTATAACATTTGTATAGTGTTATGTGTCTCGACACAGTTAGCCTACTAGACAATGCTCCAGAGAAAGCTCGTTCGCTGCATTAATACGAATGTAGTATATAATGTAACAGCTGGAATGTTAAAGTGTGTACGTGTGTCTCAACAGTTACAAATGCAGCCACGATAAGCTCATGGAGCGAACTTGTCAATCATCCCAGGACGCATGGGACACTATGACCAATAAGAAGACAGTTTTACTCGCATGTGATTTGCATAAACACATTTTGGTACGCTTTGAAATGTTTCCTTGTGAAAGTGCAACATTATGACAAATTAAGTCTCTGTTTCAGAACGTGCCCATAGACATGTTCCTGGATAAACATATTTTGTTCGTTCCGAAACATTTCCAATCTGAAAATGTAGTCCTTCCTCTTAACCTATACTTATAACTTATAATCAGGGGGAATAACAATGATGTTAAGCACCTACCCCTGGTTGTAAGCCTAAGCTTGACATAAACTGTAAACTTGTCCTTCAAATCCAATTGGATGATTGGACTGTTGTTCCAGGATCAACAAAGATTGTTGTACTTGCTTACAGTTTGTCAAGTTTAGGCTTACAGCAATGGTTAGGAGCTTCTACACCATTCTTATTCATCTCTCATTTCCCACTGATTTTAGAGAGAAGTTATAGGTAGTGTTAGGTTAAGGGCAGGGATAGGGTTTTTATTATGATTTTAGACATGAATGTTGTTCCAGAATCAACAAAAGACATGGCAAAATCACCTTTTCCCCCTCATTTTTCAGCTACTGACTAATCAGGGCTTAAATGCATTGTAAAAAGTGCCAAAAATACAAAGTCAAACATAAATGGCAAAAAAAGCCTAGTGGTTTTAGAAAATGTATAAAAGAAAGTCATACAGGGGTTTGTTTCCCGAAAGCGTCGTTTGCCAATTATGTTCAGAAGTTCCATCGTTATCAGCATGATTTAATGAGTCTCTGTTTCCTGAAAGTTTCCATAGTTCCAACGAACATTCAAAACAGCATCGCAGAGTTGTGTGGTTGGAACGACAGTCGTCGAGCTGTGGTTAGAAGCATGTGGACTTAATAAATCCTCATCTTGAGCAAAATTAGCAAGCTGACATTCAGTACAATCTATCCTTTATTTCAAATATATACAAACGGAATTTATGTGTTTTAATTTGTCAAGAGATTTAAAGCGCATGTGCTTACGTGCTGGAAGAACAAGCTTATGATTGAATCTGGAAATAAAGCAAAATTCTCAGATGCTATGTCCGTAATTTATAGCTATAATTCGATCTCAAACGGGTCACGTGCCACCTGCCTCGACATCACGCTCATGGAGGGATTCTGGTCAGACAGAGAGGAAACACCTACTGGATGGGTGGATGGATCTTCTTTTACTGTGGGCGAGGTAGAAGAGGATCCCACCACCAGCGTCCAGCTCCACTTACCATCCATCACCACCCCAGAGCAAGACCCAGTACCCACCCTCACTGCTGAGATGGAGCCATAGCCCACAGCAGGCCGAGAGACCCAGTCAATGCCTGCTACGCAGCCTGAGCCAGCAGCCTCATCCGTCCGGGAAGACAAGCCTGAGGTCCTGGCTGATCAGGTGTGTGATCACATCAGTGCCAGTGGAGCTGGAGGAGAATGATTGGCTTATAGAATGGAGTGTAGAGGTAATGCTTCCCACCCCATTTTCCACTCATGAACTTCTGCTGCCATTTGAAATTCCATCAATCAGTGTAACATCATTTTCATCATTCGAATCCCCATCCAGCACAGTACACTACACTACCATCCTTGTCCCTTTACAAGTCTGTCTCGGCACCCAATATTCCTCTTCGTTTTATTCCATCAGAGCCAGCCATTTCTTCGACCCTGCCTCTACTGGCTCCCCTCATCCCTTCAGTTCATTCAGTGGCTCTGCCGTGCTCCACCGTGACATGGGGATTCCCTTTCTCCAAATCCTTCTGAGGAGTTGTCCCTCTGAGTCTGTCCCTTGGGTAGTCGTGGTCTAGTGGTGAGGGAGGCTGGGTTGTAACCTGAAGGTGCCTGGTTTGATTCCCACGCTGGCAGGAATTAAAGGTGGGGATTTTGAATGAACAGCACTCTCTCCACCTTCGATACCATGACTAAGGTGCCCCTAATTGCTCCCCTTTATGAGTATATAAAAGCATGTGTGTTTAAATGAAAACTCGCTTTGTAAGTCGCTTTGGATAAAAGCGTCTGCCAAATGAATAAATGAAATGAGCCCTCAGCTTCACCTTAGATCGCAGACCAAATGGCTCCACCCTGGCTCTCCGCCCCCCCAGCTCCGCCCCAGACCACGTTCCCTTGTCCTGCGATCCCTTGTCCGTGCTGTCTGCTACACTCCAGCCCTCCTCCCCTATGGCTCCGGCGGGCTCCTCAGGCCCGGGGTACTCACTCACACCTGCGTCACCTCAGTCCACCAGCCCCCAGGCTCCACTTTGGCCACTCGTCACCAAGACTCCGCCTAGGTCTCCGATGTCACCAGGTCTCTCAGCCCATCGGACTTCTCCTGGGACTCACCATCTCATCACCACAGTCGGTCGGGCTCAAGTTTCTACCTTAGCTCCTCCCTCCATCAGTTCCACCATGGGTCACCCTCTTCCTGGCTGCCTCCCGCTATGCTCTTGTTGGCCATACACTCAGCCATGGGCACTTCCACTGTCTAATCCACCCTGGTCTCTCCAGCTAACATATCCGCCTGTTTCCAGGACTTCGCCAGCTCCTCGTGCACCTCCAGAGCCATCTTCTTTCCTCTGCAATCAGACTATTATGGTGCGAAGTTGTGCCTCTCCAGGAGGGGGCGTCATGTCACAAACTGCCTATTTTTTTTTTTTTTTTTTTTCAATTGTTTCTATCTACGACCTGTTTTCCTTTTTTCCAGTTTCCCACTCCTCATTTGCTACTATGGTAACGAGTCCTCACCTGTTCATCGTTTGAGTTCAATCACCATGTGTATTTGAGTTCCTCCTTTGCAAACAGTTGTTGTCTGGTGTTGTTTGCGTGCAGACACGCTATTACATTGCCTTCGCTCATTTGGATTATTTGAGTTTGTTTTATTAAAGGACCTTTTGTTTGTGGAAACCTGTTTGAACCTTTTATTCATCTTCTTCTGAACCAGACCATGACACCACAACTCAAAATATAGGAGCAAAAAAAAAGCCTCTGTATAAGTTTTTGTCTTATATGTATATCATATGATATTAAGCATGTGAATGACAGGACTTTTTTTTATTTACATTCTGATAGTAGGGCTTGATTATGAAGGTTGACTGGGCTGTTCAAAGTTTTTGGAATGAATCTAGGCAGGGAATTGTCGCACAGCAGGAAAGGGCGCTTGAAGCAAGGAGAGAGACCACTCTGGTGTTTTTTCCATATCAAAGCAGTCACTGTAAGAAAAAAATATCTGGAGCCACAGCAGTGGTTCTGAAGACAGCGCCGCGAAGCTGTCTACTGCAATGTGTCAGGCTGAAGGATGAAATCTTAATCCTGGCCCCATTATTCCAACAACTGTGTCGTGTTCAACATCACAGTGAACAAAGTGAGAGATGCCATCCTGCTTCAGCTGCAGCATTCGTTCCATTTAAAAGATTCCATTTTAAACCAGGGACACATAAAATAGGAAAATGAAAGTGATAAAGCCATTGTTGAGAATCATTGCTGGCTTCGTTTGCCAAGATTTGTTTGACATCAACATGAGTTAAATATCTTTGTCGGACCTAATCGGACACTTTGCACTATTTTCTTGCATATCTCCATGTGCTGGTAAAGATCTAGATTGAATAATGAAGAAGAACAGTTGACAATGAAAACTGTTGCTTTGTCCATTTGAGACTAAAGTGACTCTTTGCAGTGGCAGTCTCAAAAATGTTCAGCTTTTTGTATCACATTTCAGTCACGCATTGGGAGCTGCGGGACACAAAGATGAGCCGTGTAGCGAGGAAAAAAATGTCATGCTCTGCAGCCGTGTGGATAAGACAATCATAACACTAAATGCATTTTCTTCACACTGTGTGCAAATGATTAAGTCAGACTACAGCAGCAAGTTTTGATGGTTCAAGATGCATAATTGTGAACATGATTAGTTTTCGTTGTGAAGTGTTTGTAGTGGTTATGCTGATGAGTCAATGGATGAACAGCCTCTTAAAGGAATAGTTCACCCCAAAATGAAAACACTGTCATTTTTACTCACCGTCATGTTGTAACAAACCTGTATGACTTTCTTTGTTCTGTGGAACACACTTAAAAGATCTTTATTTTAGCTGTTCCTGTCCATACAGTTAAAATCAGTGGAGTCCAAAACAACAGTGGACAACATTCAACATCACTGGCTCATTGTATTGACATTTTTCTATAATATCTTTATTTTGATAGTCTACTTTAGACATTCTATTATCTATAAGTAACTTTGCAACTACATGTCATTAGAGTATTAGTAGACTGTCTGCTTAATATCTGCTAACACTTTATTTTGATGCTCCTCCAACAGAAATTCTACTGACTAGAAGTAACTTTGCAATTAGATGTCAACTAACCTGAACCCTAACATCTAACAGTCCACTAAAACTCTAATGAGAGTGTAGTTGCAAATTAATGGGAATTTTTTGATATGTATTGCAAAGTTATTGAGCATAGAATATGCATATTTGACAACCTTTCTTGGTTTATTCACAAAATGACAGTATACAGTCTCTCAAACTTATGACCGAGTTATAGAATGCTTTCAGAATATACAGACTGCCACACACTGTAAAATGTATTTTCATAAACACAACATTTTTTCTTTTGTCAAATCAACTTCAGTAATTAATGTGGTTCAGATAACACAATATTTTGAGTTTCTGCTGATTAAACCAAACATCTTCATTGTATTAACTCAAATTTTTAATTTCAATGAACTCAAAATTTTAAGGCAACCAGGAAACTTACATTTTTTAAGTTAAACCAACAATTCCTTTTAACAGTGTAGTAGAAGTGTCACTTGCATTATTATACCGCACACCCAGACAAAACATAGACTCACTTTGAATATCATTTGCATGGTTTTACACTTGTCATTTCAGTCAAAGAGCAGTGGTATTTATGTAATTAATGATTTTGATCTTTTCCATGACATTGGCTTTTACACATTCCAGATTGCTTTTCACGGGAGCAGAAAAAACTAATATTAGACATAGGCTTTTTGCCAAAGTCGGTGCAAAACATATATGCAATGCTGTTTTCCTGCCATCACCATTAGTCTACATTTTCTGTCTTGAATGTCTGCCAGCCATTTTCAGGGATCTTGGCATACACGTCTAGGATGTGTCAATATAGTCTCATTTTGCTTAGAGGAGGCCCGGCTTCACATATTCCACGCTCTCAATCCCATCCTATTCATATTCCCATGTTATTCCCATTAGATCCCATGACTTCTTAATGAACTGGAACACATTACATTGATCCATGATCATATTATCAGAATGGCCAGAATATGATAAGTTAAACATTAGGCTTTAATGTCCTCGTGCAAGCATTGAGGATATGAATCGTCACAGCATGAAACACTAAGCAGATGCTGCTCTACAATCGCTGAATGTTCAGAGCAACAGATATGTTCGCCATTGACCCATTTTGTAAAATGTATCCTTTTAAATCATAGCGAGCACATTAGGCAGTTTTGTTATTTCAAGTGGTTTGTAAAAAGCTCACCAAATCTGCTTTTGTTTTATATATATTTATATATAAAAGCCACTGTTTGAATTTAAATAGGCAAATGCTTCAAAGTCTATTTGAACATTATTGCAGTGATTATTATGTTTCTAGCATGTCACATGTTCGTTGATGGAGTGTGTAGCTTTTCAATCATATTTCGACCCTATTCCAGGATGACAAAGGCAAAATTCATCAGGCTCAAATTGTGAAAGAACGGTTGGGAGAGAGCATGTAAAGTCACTTTAGCACATGAAGTGGCACCTCTCAGTTCAGACCTTAAATTCATTGAACGACTTCGGGATGTGCCGAAGGAGACTTTACAGAGTGCTCGACTCTTGCATTGTCAATACAGGATCTTGACCAAAAATTGATGCACCTCTTGATGGAAATAACATCTTATTTGGTCAAAATCTTGTATCGTATTATGTTTCTAACATGTAAAATTCTAGAAACATAATAATCACTGCAATAATGATCCAATCATAGACTTAAACATAGATAGCATCTTCCAAATGCAGTCCATACGTGGCAAAAGACTGATGTGGGAATGAAAGCAATGTTACTGGATTTAAAAAGACACTGTTTTTAACATTACTTATGTCAGAAAATATGAACTCATTATGTTCATGCACTGCACCACAGAAAAACTGGAGTTCAAAATTGAGTCGAGAAATTCTCCAGTGTAAAACAAAAATAGATTTTCAGATATTCTGCCTGAAAATGCCTATTCAAAATTCTGCAAAACTGCCACAGTGCTAGGGTGTTCTGGGTGGTTGCCAAGGAGTTGTTAGCATTAGGGGTGTGCAGCAGAGCCAATATCTGTATCTGTAACAATAACAAAATTATTTATATCTATATCTGTATTCAGATAAATACGGAAGTGGACAGGGCTTTAAATAGAAGTTTGTGAAATCACATGAGAAGCCCGTTTTAAATGTAATTGTGTTCCTTTTATAGTTTTCATTTAACACACATGCCTTATATAACTCATAAAATTAATTTGTTTTATTATAAATATAAAATGTATTGATTTTTTTCTAATTAAAATAATAATAATAATACTAAATGTTAAATAAAAGGAACAAAAATCTTTATTTTTATTATTATTATAATTATTTTAACTTTCAGAGGAACTTTGTGTGGTCTACATAAAATAGCTGATTAGAGAAACACGGGAGCTGAAAGAAAATATTCAGTGGTTGAAAATTGCTAAAACATTTTTATACAAATGTGAATTTGAACAAATTTTAAGAGTGAGACAGAGAAACACATCACATCGTACAATGGTTTAAAACTGTAATGACGAGACGAGTGAGATCCAAGTGCAAGCTTTATTAACAAAACGTGGTCAAACAGGCGATGGTCAATCAGACAGCAAACAGAAGTGGCAGGGATTAGGCAGACTCGTAGTAT
Source organism: Opsariichthys bidens (assembly GCA_037194245.1). Lineage (NCBI taxonomy): Eukaryota > Metazoa > Chordata > Actinopteri > Cypriniformes > Xenocyprididae > Opsariichthys > Opsariichthys bidens. The sequence continues at coordinate 7,437,771 of CM074307.1, read as the reverse complement.
AAATCCAGGCAATAGGTCAAAAGGCAGGCAGGTGAACATCAACAGACGAGGAGACAGGCAGAATAGACAGGTATAAACGCTCAGAAATGTCACCATAAGTTAAACAAGACCTCGCCAATAACATAGGCGGGGAGTTAACTTAAATAGTCCACTAGATTGACTGCAGCTGGGCAGTAATCAACACCAAGGTACGGGACTTCTGGGAAATGTAGTATGGTGCATAGAGTCCATGATATGGGAGGGCGACCTCTGGTGGCAAGTAAATGGAGGACAACGGACCGAATTTATGACAAAAACATTTAAATAAAGATACCAAGTAGTGAAAATGTGTATGATATAGTATCTTAGGATATATTTACACCACAATGATATTACCAAACGGAAACGTTTTTCCTTTGTTTTTTCGCGTACAGACGAAAACGTCAAAAAATCCACAATAAAAATGCTGTATTTTGCTGCCAGGCCAGTAGATGGCGATGTCACTTTGTAAAGAAACACTACGCGCCTATAGACAGACATAATATGCACGTGCATGACTTCACCGTTTTTACAAATTCGCTTTTTTGTAGTTTACACGGAGACGATAGCGGTATCGCTTTCAAAAACTTGCAGTTTGAAACCCGCTTTGAAGCCCCCAAAACACCGCTGACGAGAACATGAACGGTCGAAACGCATAAAAAGTGTTCAGTTTTTAGTCGAAAACGATAAACAGTTTATATACAGTAAAAACCCCAGAGTTAAATCAACTCTGCTTAGATAACTTTTGGTCCCTCTCTAAATAGTGTTAAAGTAAGACTCTTCAGAGATTGAATGTCTTTTATCTTCAGTTGATTTCATCTAAGACTGTGGCTGAAGTCAATAGTTCTTGTGTTTCTCTTTTCTACAGTGATTCTGCTTGTTAACAGCAGGTGTTCATCATTAATGTTCAATCATCGCTTAATTATCTCATTAACTTCAACTCTGCTTCAGTGTTACTTTAACACTATTTAGAGCGGGACCAAATGTTATCTGAGCAGAGTTGATTTAACTCTGGGGTTTTTACTGTGTATAACTCTAGTCAAAGCTGTTATTCCCGAGTGCGAGTTTACGCGACACCAGTCACTGAACATTTCATTTCCGAACCGCCATTATACGAACAACAACTAATGTGATAAAAATTTGCCAGATTCGCGTTAATCAGTTTTGGTAACACATATAAACTATTAACTATGACTTTTCCCTTAATAAATGCTTAATTTACTGTTTATTAATAGTTACTAAGGTAGTTGTTAAGTTTGGCTGTTGGGTAGGATTAAGAATGTAGAATAATGTCATGCAGAATAAGGCATTAATTTGTGCTTAATAAGTACTAATAAATGGTCAATTTTCAAGTAATATGCATGCTAATAAGCAACTAGTTAAAGTTACCTCAGTTTTGGTTAAAAACTGTACATGCTTTTAAACATTTCTTATTGAGAGTGTCTTGAAACATGAGCAGTGTAATATTTCCAATGAGCCTGTGTTGGCATATTCATATGTAGCTGTTGCAACTCTTCATAACTGCTTCTGTCCATGTGGATTTTTGCCTCTATGTTGCACTGAGTGCTTCTCTGATGTTCTTCAGCCATTAGGTGTTCGACTATCTGCTCATGCAGCACCTATCAATGGGAAGTGCCATTATTATGCAAATCAAGAGCTAAAAATGAGTGGGAGCTAAGCCTACTCATATCTCTCTTTGCGCTCTCTTTCACTTACTCTCTCAAGGTGTAAATTTAGCATAATATTCTGTTGCACGGAGACCCTCAAGAACCTGCTGTGTAATCTCTTTACAACACTCTTAGGCTACGTACATCACTTCCTCTCTGTGACTGCTTCTCTTTTCTACTCAAACATCATAGAGCACCGTAAGGGGTAAAGAGACAAACACCGGCTCATTTAACAGCCCCTTTATAACTCTCTATAATGTTCTCCACGTTGACAATAAGATAGCCTCAAAAGTCGTTCCTGTTGGTTTCTTCATGTATTTGGAGATTTGTTCCGCTAAACTAAGCTGAAGTTCGGCACCTATTTGATTATTCGAAGCTTTTAATGAGGCGATAAGTCTAAACTCGCAGTGAGCAAACGGTGGTAAGTGACAAAAGCTCGAACTAGAAATCCTGTCGCTTCACCTCATCTCACCTCATAACTCGAGTAAACAAGTTAATTGGAAGGTTGACAATATCATAATTTAATTTCAGACTCTACGTGGCACGCAATCCACTCTTGGCTCTGTACGTGTCGTGAGTTGACCCAGGAAACAATATTGAAAAATAGAGTTTTCAACCTAGACTTCAGTATTGGGAATGTGTCTGATTTATGTATGTTGGCAGAGCGGCCGTTCCGTTACTGGGGAGTTCTGTAACAAAATGGTTTTCCAGCAGCAGATGTACTTGGAATTGATAAGAGGTCTGCTTTCCTGTGATTGGAGGAGCCGCAGGAGGCAGTTGGGTGTTTGGAGTGATAGCAGAGACTCTAGTTGCAATATGAACTAGCTATAGCCTATATAGGGATTCAGAAACCATTCCGGAGCAGTATTGCAGTAATCTAGTCAAGAGGTTATTGGACAGTTTCTAGTTTCTCAATGTCATGCTCTACATCCAAGATACTCCTCAAAAAAAGTAATATTAGCAATATTCCTCCAGAACAGCACATCCCAGGAGATAATAGTCTATTTTAAGTCTAAACAGTGCTATAAAATATCTTTATATTGTCTCTATGTGAATCTCACGAAAACATGCATGTTTAATATTGATATTAATTAGGACTATTCAGTTTTTTTTGCATTACTCTGAAAGCTAACAATCGTTCTAACGAACCTTTTTTTTTTAATTTAACTTTACTTAATGTCCAAGAATTTGTTGAATTTACTTAAACAATTTAGTAATCTGTTCTGTTTGCATGCTATGCCTTTGTTACTCAGAAAACCCCAAGTTAAAAGTACTTGATTTGTTGAGTGCCATTTTGTCAAGAAACAAAACAAAAAACAGGCGGGGAAAAAGGTTTTTTTTAGGCGGAGCCATTCACCCATATCCTCCATTTCTGCAGTTATCTTTCTTTAGTTGCAGTCACTCATTTTTCAAAGCGATCTTTAATGTTGAATAATCAATACAACTAAACATTTTAGGTCACATAAGACATAAATTCATGTTGATTTATCTAAACCTTTTCGAACCATTTTAGTGATTGGTGTTCCTATTGGTTGTGCGCCTGGAACTTCATTTATATTATTATAACTCTCTTTCAATTGACTCTTCGCAAACAGTTTGATTGACAGGCGATCTGACCAATCATAACCCCGAATCCACCATTTTTTCCGACAAAGCGGTCAGAGGAGTTAGTAGATTAACGTTGGTGAGCTTAAACTCCAAAAATTGTGTGTACTCGCGTCTTTCCGCGCTTGAAACAACATTCCTTCTGATGTTCATTCATGTTTATTTGATGCTATAAATGAACTAGTATGAAGAGATGATCCGTTCACGAGGAGCTACAGCGATCTGTCACCACATATTAAAGAGACTCTATACGCTATTTACCGATTAAACTTCTTTAAAAAAATACAATATATTAAAAATGAAACTGTTTCATATCAAAAGTAACCTGCTCTGTCTTGTCTGTCGACGTGTTGTCAGTGTTCTCTTTGCTCCAGGATGTATTTTTCACTTCGTGAGAACATGATGTGTGGCGTGAGAGCGCATGGCTTGTCGGACATAGCAACAGTAACTAAAGGGGGCGGGTCTTTGCCAAGGGTCAATTGATGCAACAAGAAATTAAAGTTATTTGTGGTTTCAAAGGAAGAGACACATTAAACAGACGGCTTATACAACCTAACTAAATCAATAATATAAATATAGACTAACTAAATCCTAATATAGACTTCATGTAGAATTTTGGCAACAGGTACTTTTAAAAAAAGACCATTGCAGTTTTATATTCTGTATAGTTGTTGGAGTTATACTAACACAACAAGACAAGAAATAAAATGGTAAAATAAAGCCAAAAAGAGTCAAACAAAGCTCACAAAGATCACAAAGAGAATTCAGTTGACAAAACTTAAATGGCTTAAGTAAATGTGAAAAAACAAAACAAGTAAAGAACGACTTGATAAAATGTTCGTTAAGCTTACTTAATTCGATTAACGCAACTAGTTTGCACTAGTTGAACAAATGCACTTAATTCTCATGAAAACATCTCATGCTGAATCCAAAATCTTATTTCCTTCTTTTGATTTTGGAATGACCTTGACGCATAATGGTTTATTAAGATTCTTCCCATACCAGCTACTTTACTGTGATTTACTACCACTAGCGCTATGTGAGAGTACACCTTAGTTCAAGGGCACATGCATAGTAGATTGAAGGGCTGAATATTTTATATATGTGAAGCTGTATGTATTTGCTGAGAAAGACATGGGCTGATGGAGGAGGGTCATTCCCGGCTTGATAAATGCTATACAGACACATTAGAGTTTGACACTGTTGATCTGATTTAGTGTATGACTGATTACCTCACATGCTGATTTGAAATGGTTATTTTCCCCATTTGTGTGACAATAACAAATGACCTTTTCAGAAATAGTGTCAGTCAGCGTGTTTGGATGCTACTTTGAAACTGTAGTTTTCCGCAAATTTTCATAAACAGTCCATCCATTTTTAACAGAGCAGTCAGCGACACTAAGCTACTAACAAACAACAACAACAACAACAACAAATAAGAAACTACTTTGATGCTGTTTAAGAGGCAAAACCCCCTTTTTAACCACATGCACAATAACAGTGATACATTTGGGAAACATTTACATTAAATGTGAATAGTAAAACCAGAAAATTGTGTCAAAAACAGTGATAAACATCAGCACTTCTATGCAGGGGCTCCAGTGAATTGATGGATTATTTCTTTGAATAGGTTCATTTACGCGAACCATTCTGCAAAGCAACATTTTTTCATGCTAAACAGATACTCGTTGCAAAAAGAAGAAGAAAAAAAAGATTTATAAGGCCCCGATCAGACAGAACGCGATTTTTGCAGTGAGAGGCGCCTTTATGTAATTGTTTTCTATTGGCTGTGAGCGTTCTGCATGCTGTTTAATCGCCTCGCGTTTTTGCAGAAGCGCTCAGAGCGCCTGAAGTTGAAAAAAAAAGCAACTCTGAGCAGAAAAGCGCGTTTTTTTCCATTGTCCATTCGAATGAATGAATGGAGAAACGGGCTTTCCGTCATGCTAACGAATGTTTAAAGTTCTTTGGACACTGCAAAGATGGAGCCCTTTGCTTGCAACGTACATTTTTCTGTTCTGCAAATATGACAGTTTAACAGCAAACCAAAGAGCGCTTGCGCTACACTGACAGGACAGCTGATTCAGATGTTTCTAAAATCAACAAAAAAGGACAGTCCGATGTACCTCGTGTTTTCAGACCTGAAAAACACGTTCAGTGTGATCGGGGCCTAATAGAAGAACTATCAATAGAAGCTTGTTATCGCCCCTGAATAAAAAATACAAAAGGTAAGTGCATCTCTTTTCATCTCACAATTCTGACGCAACTGCGAGTTATAAAGTCAGGATTGTGAGACATAAACGTACAATTCTGAGAATTTTTTCATCAGAATTGAACGTTATGACTGATAATACTCGATAATTGCGAGTTTTTCAGAATTCTGAGAAAAGAAGTCAGAATTGCGAGATTTAGACCGTTCGCAAAGACACGCCCCCTTTAGTTACCGTTGCTATGTCCGACAAGTCATGTGCTCTCACGCCACACATCATGTTCTCATGCAGTGAAAAATACATCCCGGAGCAAAGAGGACACTGACAACGTGTCGTCAGACATATGAAACAATTTCATATTTAATTTATTGTAATTTTTTAAAAGAAGTTTAAACATTAAATAGTGTATAGTGTGTCTTTAATGTGTCGTGACAGATCGCTGTAGCTCCTCGTGAACCGATCATCTCTTCATACAAGTTCATTTATAGCATCAAATAAACATGAATGAACATCAGAAGGAATGTTGTTTCAAGACATGAGAACACACAATTTTTGGAGTTCAACTTCACCAACGTTAATCTACTAACTCCCCTGACTGCTTTGTCGGACAAAATGGCAAATTCAGGGTTATGATTGGTCAGATCGCCTGTCAATCAAACTGTTTGCGATGGGTCAATTGTGAGATAAAAAGTCGCAATGACTTTTTTTATTTAGTGGCGGAAACAAGCTATTAATAATTATCAAAACGGATAGTCACATTCTGAAAAATGTTGTTAAGTTAGTAGCAATACTATAGTTACACCCCAAATCTTTACTCTAATTTCTCTAAATTCCGAAATAGGTGATTGCAAGAAAACACCATTAGGCTCAATGAGCTTAACTTGCTTCTATCACCTTTTCTCTTTTGTGAACTTCCATTTTTTGTTCCTTCAGCCTTTGCTTTGGTATATTGGAAAGTAAAGCCCGAATGCTTGTCTCGTTCAATGCCTACTGTATTGACAGATTGCATCTCTAAACTTAACGATCCTTAATATCTCGGAGAATGATGCATTAACTCCTACTGCTAATTGCCTCAGTGAGGTTTTAATTCAGAAATGATTGTATTTGCTCTGTTTGTTATTGACGTGCACCAGTGAACAATAGCATAGCAGGGGGAGGTGAGGAGAGAGACAGCTGATGAATGACAAACGAGAACAAATGCGTTTTGTAGAGAGCAAGGCCATGATCATCGCAGCTGCATGTTTGAAAGCGCTCAACAATCAGACTCATGAGGCCTTCATCCCCGCTGCCGACGTTTCTTTGACTTTATCCGGGGACGGCGCACAAACAGACGAATAAACATCACAGCCTGTGATCTGACTGTTGATAACGTGGAGAAGCCAGATGCTTCCATTGAGACAGTTTTCTGGAACTGTTGACTGATTTGTTGTTCTGTGTTTCAGCTGGACCGTACGGAGGTGATCAAGAGTAACCTGAATCCGGTCTTTGCTAAAGTCTTAATGTTAGACTACTACTTTGAGGAAGTACAGAAACTGCGCTTTGAAGTCTACGACATCCACGGAACACACAGTATTGGAACCCGCGATGACGACTTCCTGGGTGGTGTGGAATGCACGCTTGGACAGGTGATGTCACTTTTCCTGTACATTTGATTTAATATTGCTTAGATACACCAGATTGATTAAATAGGGCGAATTAGTGTGAGACCACAATCCCAGAAAAGCACCGTTGGGAGTGGAAAGTTCTGCAGGGGATCTACTGGAAATCCACAAATTAAAGGGGACCTATTATGCACCTTTTTACAGGATGTGACCTGGACCACAAAACCAGTCATAAGGGTCAATTTTTTGAAATTGACATTTATACATTATCTGAAAGCTGATAAATAAGCTTTCCATTGATGGATGGTTTGTTAGGATAGGACAATATTTGAAAATCTGGAATCTGAGGATGCAAAAATAAGTAAATAAATATTGAGAAAAAAACTTTAAAGTTGTCCAAGTCCTTAGCAACGCATATCCACTCACAAAAATATATTTATTGTAGAAAAATTACAAAATATCTTCATTGATCTTTACTTAATATCCTAATGATTTTTGGCATAAAAGAAAAATCGATCATTTTAACCCATACAATGTATTATTGGCTATTGCTTCAAATATATCCATGCTACTTATGACTAGTTTTGTGGTCCAGGGTCATATATAAGTGCGCAAGATTTGCTATTTCGTTCCCTCAATTTATAAATCGTGTGCATGATTTACTTTTTTTTCTTGCATGTCATGTGCGGGACTTTATTATACCATGTTGTAAATGCCCATTTTTCAGTAGAAAGAAAAACATGCTGTTTTTGTGTATGTATCTTTAAATGCAAATAAGGCTGCTGTTCCCCGCCCCGCTTTCCAGAAGAGGGCAGAGCCTTTACAACTCGTTCCACGGATACTCTGCCGAAAACTAGCAAAATATCTGTTTGGTTTTGATTATCGTTTCTAGCACGGCCATGCTCACGTGACATTGTAGTTCTTCGTCATCATGAAAGTTAATTATCGGAGTGTTTTATTGCCATATCAGTTTAAATGTCTGGTTTTCTGAGCGCACGCATCTGAAGCACTCGCACAGAAAGCTGGATGTCAGACGGCGCGTCCTCAAACTGATTTCTTTGACACGTGTTATTACGCGTTAACTGCCAAATACACACAAGGTTAGGTCAAAAACACAAAGTTTACATAAACACAGTCGGTTGTGTTTGTGAACGTAAATAGCAAGGAAAGAAATCGCATGTGTATATTAAAGTGACAGCAGCGTAAACCTACTGCTATATATGCTGTTAATATGAATAAAAACAACAAAAGAAAAACAGAAAATCACTATAGAATACATTTCTTACTTGATGCTGCTGTTAAATCCTCTGGCAAGGAGATAAACATAGCGGGAGGAGCTAAGCCAATAGGACAGAGTCTGTCAGCAGTCATGGGCGGGGCTTATATGTAAGAGTAGGGGAACCGCTCTTTCGGAGAGACGGTTTAGGATTTATGGGGATTATTAAAAATGGAGTGGGTGGATAAAGATAACGACTTCCTCTGACAATCCAAATAAATGATCATGAGGGACTTTTTTGATTTGATGGTTGTGGTTTGCTATTGGTCGATCTCATGTGAGTGACAGGTTGTCACGCCAATAAACAGAGAAGAGATGTTTCTGAAAGAGGGAGGGGAAGTTATTCTTATTAAACATTATAAGTGAGCAAGAATTTTTTAAAAAGTTGGATAAATCATTTATAATAACTACTGAAATATTCCATTGAAAACAATAATTGTCCATTTTGATTTCATGGTGACTTTAAAACATTTTAATCTGTTCCATAGATAGTGGCCCAAAAAAAGATGGTGAAACCTCTATTGCTGAAATATGGAAAATATGCCGGAAAATCCACTATCACAGTGAGTTGAAACAATTTATATTTAATTGCTGCTGTTCACATTTACATATTCACTGAAAGAGCTCTCGTGGTAGAAGTTTCATCTGGCTTTACCTAATTTTAGCATCTGCAAAGGCATTTTAATTTTGTTTACAGAATAACAACATGTTAATTCGAGTTACTTTACCGGAGACACAAGACAGTCAGATAGCAGACATTTGTTTGCCAGAGCGACTCACCATTTGGCAATCACCACTGTTTGACACAGAGGTGTCCAAATCAATGTGTTCAATTAGAAAAAATCAATCACTATCTCTCTTTTAGAAGCAGGTCTGTAAAGGCTTGTTCACACCAATGATATCTACGTCGATAACTGTGTTAGCATACACACCAACACATGATAATGCGTGTGATATCAGCTGAAAAAAAATCACTGTGAAAGTACATGGCTGAGGGTTTTGTTATCTCACCTCACCGGTCCCCCAGGAATCGGGTCTCCTTTAGCACCCAGAGTGATCCGTTGGTTAAACGGACTTTTAATGGGTATTATTTTTAGCGCCTGATTGCAGTTCCTTCAAAATCCCATTATGATTTATATCATTTAAAATTTTTTTTTTATAATTACCATTAATGTCTTTTAAATTGCATGGTTTATACTTGTATATAAGTGAAGCTATAGGTTGTGAAATCAAGCCTTAGTTCTTGCTGTTTTTTAGTTAGCTTACATACTAGCATAGCATACATCTGATTAGCCTGCTAGCTTAGCTTAATTAGGTGTGTCATTCTCTTCCAGAAGCCCTCGGCTCAAATTTTTAGTTTTAATATTTCTTCTGTAGAAAGACTAGCATGAATAGTGATTAAAAGAAACCCCAAATATTAAATATCACAGATGTATATTTACTGAGTAATCCACATTTTGTAGAGGGGAAAAAAAAAAAAATGAAAATGAAAAAAATTGTAGAGGGAGTCAAAACGACCATTTTCACCTGAGATTTGGAGCCAAATTAGAGGGGTGTAAAAGTGACTTTAGGAAGATGGCATTATTTTATTTTTACACAGAGATTATTTAAATCTGTTGACTTTAGCAATCTTTGTTTCATTTTATGCCAACAGGTACAGTTTAAAAATGGCAAAAAGCACTGCTTGTGTTTTTTGTCTCAAGTTTGCATGTCTATAACTCAAGAAGTATTAACGATATCTTAATATCCCTTTAGATTATGGTTCTTAACAAACATTTCATTTTAAAGGCCCTCGATGGTTCAATCCCAGAGATATGGAGAATGCGGCTCTATGAGTGAATTGGTAAATTGTATACATTTTCAGTGGTCAAAACCAAACGTGGGTCACTTTGTATACAGCTGATGTTTTTTTCTTTTAAAGAGGAATATCTGGAGAACAAATAATGCTGAAACCAGAAATGTATCTCTTGGTTTTCAGTTGAATAGCACATACCTGTCTGAGTGCCATAAATATTCCTTTTCCAAAGTTTGCGTGTCTGCAAGTCTAAAAGTATTCAAGATATCTTAATATCCTTCTAGATTCTCATACTTAATAAGCTTTTCTTTTAGAAACTTCATTTTCAAGGCCCTAGATAGTTCAGTCCTAAAGATATGGGGATCTCAAAGCAGCTTCTTGTTCAAATGATCGAATATTATCCGTTTTCAGTGGTCAAGAACCAAATGTAGGTAACTTTTTAAACAGCTGATAGTTATTGTGTTTAAATAAGGATGTCTGAAGAACAATTAACACAAACTAGAAATGTATTTTGTTTCCTTCTATCAAAGCAACCTCTGAGTGACAAAAACAAACCTTTTTCTGAAGTTTACATGTCTTTATATGTGTTAAGATGTAATTTTTGATTCTTGTTCTTCATTCAAGGCCCTATTTGATTCATTCTCATAGACATAGGGACGTCTATGCAGTAATGTGTAGTTATGATACTACGTATTTGACCTCTTGGTAGCTTCAGAGGCTGTTAAAATGAACAAAATCCAAATATCCCTAAAACTGATTCATATATAGATTGTTATAAATACACATTTGAGAGAAAGTTAAGGTGCCTCAACTTAACCTTTTTCAGTGGATTTTTAATATTCAGAGAGTTGCTGTTAAATAAGATACATTTCTAGTTTAAACACCAGTTGTTCTTCAGACATTCCTCTTTAAAAGAAAAAAGTGTGCAAAGTGACCCACATTTGGTTTTTGACCACTTAAAATGTGTACAATTTACTCATGCAGCCGCTTTAAGATCTCCACATCTCTGGGATTGAACCATCGAGGGCCTTTAAAATGAAGACACCAAAATAAATGTTTGTTAAGAACCAGAATCCAAAAGGATATTACGATATCTTTAATACTTCTTGAGATATAGACATGCAAACTTGAGGCAAAAACCACAATTTTTAACACGCCATTTTTAAACTGTACCTGTTGGCATATAATGAAACAAAGATTGCTAAAGCCAACAGATTTTAATAATAGACCTACCAATCTCTGTGTAAAAATAAAATAATGATGCTGCCATCTTTGTAAAGTCATTTTTACACCCCTCTAATTTGGCTCCAAATCTCAGGTGAAAATGGCCATTTTAACCGTCCCCTACAAACTAGTGGATTACTCTGAAAATGTACAGTACATCTGTGATATTGTGATTGTTAGGCATAGTTGTCTTTCTAGTTAATTTTATTATGCATGCATAGCATTCATTTCATACTTCAAGCATGTTGCTTGTGCATTTAATGTAATAAACATCATAGAACAGTTAAAAAGGTTATAATTAGTTAAGATATCGTGATAACAACTTTTGATCAGGCATTACTGCCTGGGTCCTGAAGGAGACCCTATTCCTGGGGACTTGATTTCTCACGACACCAGTAAAAACTGAAAACACAGGCTCATCCACGTAACTGAAGTCGACACTTTACACTTGCATTTGGTGAGCTAAGAAAATATTAAAGCTCAAATCAAATATTTTGTATACAGTTATTTAAAATGCAGCTGCTGGTATTTTGTGACGACTGTTTTGTACACTTTAATGGGTTATAAGACAACACACAGGTATGATTTTAAAACCCCAGTTTTATCCCATATTTATTTATGCGGCAAAAAGCTGTGTAATAAGTGGAATGACTGTACCGTGTCCACTTGAACTTGCCAGCAACTGCTTTCTCCTCGGAAGCGTTGCGTTTAAAGACCCAATAAAGTACTCAAGTCAATATTTCACGTCTAATTGTTTACTTATGTGACAAGTGGCCATGTAATAAGCGGGATAATGTACATCCAGCAGGTTGTTATCGCAGAATAAACCCCATCAGGGTGATGACCTGATCATCCTGTCGGGGTTTATTCTGCGATAACAACCTGATGGATGTACATTATCCCTTACATATAGTGTCCAGGGTTGAGGAGTAACTTAGTAACGTATTTAAAATACAAAATTTGACTGTATTTCATTACAGTTACATTTTAAATGGGTGGTAATCAGATTACAGTTACATCTGAAATGTATTTTAGATTACCAAAGTGATTACTTTGAGTTTTAATGTCATTTAAACAGCGATTGGTGATTCTCTGACTCTGACAGTCTGAAAAAGCGGAGTTAAGTTTCATGTTTTCGACTGTTTTCATGTTTTGTGATCGTTGTTTGTGAGTCATTTTATAATTCACTCCTCACTGCAACTTTTTCCTCACAATTTGTTTTTTCGCCTCACAATTGTGAGTTTGCATTTCACAATTTTGACTTCTTTTTCTCAGAATTGCGAGATTTAAACTCACAATTGCAAGTTATAAAGTCAGAATTGGGAGATATAAACTTTCAATACTGACTTTTTTCTTGCAATTGTGAATTTAGTAAGTGAGTCTCATAATTCTGACTTTTCTCAATATTGTAATTTTATCTCATATTTTTTACTTTTCTCAATATTGTGATTTTATCTCATATTTTTGACTTTTCTCAATATTGTGATTTTATATCATAATTCTGACTTTTCTCAATATTGTGATTTTATCTCATATTTTTGACTTTTCTCAATATTGTGATTTTATATCATAATTCTGACTTTTCTCAATATTGTGATTTTATCTCATATTTTTGACTTTTCTCAATATTGCGAGATTATGTCTTATAATTCTGACTTTATAACTTGCAATTGCAACTTTATATCACACAATTCTGAGGGAAAACCTTTTTTGTGTTTATTCCACACTTATTAGTATTCCAAAGTATTCTAAAGTATTTAGATTAAGTTACTAAACTTGAGTAATGTAACGAAATATGTTACAAATGACTTTTTAAAGCCTGTATTTTGTAATTTTAAAAGTAACCTACCCAGCCCTGATAGTGTCATTATCGTTGTGTTGTGGACTTCCCTATTCTCATTCAACTAGAATGATTATTAAAACTTTACAGTCTATAGTTATCATTATAATTATCATCCTTGGTGTGAACGGGCCTTAACTATGGGTGGGTTGTTGGCACCTACATTCACCCCTATACAATGCACAGTATCGCATCGAGTTGTCACTCACGAGTGTCTGTAGGACCACCCCCCTTTTTTTTTTCAAGTGCCAACTAAATGCCAAATCCTGCCCACGTTGCTCATTGCTATACTCTGAGGATGACTGGACATTACAAAATGAGTGATTTTTTCCCTATTACTTCTGTAATGAAATGTCAATTTAAAACATTTCTTGATACGGTTGAGTGAAACCGCGAGTACATGTGATGGCTGAGAGATAGATAATGGGGAATCTCTAAAACAACGGCACATTAAAAGTCATCAGGTTTCAGGAATAAGGTCTAACCTGTGTAAGGACTTTTAATATAACTCTGTGTAGTTTGGGTTGCAGTGCGGGTGGTTTGACCTCCAACATAAATTCTGCTGTTTGCTGAGCTCATATCATATAACACAATTATATCTTATTGTACTGATTGTAGACGGGCCCTGGATATTCTTACAGTATCTGCTAACATGGTGTAAAATATCACTTTCAGTATGTGAAAGTAGTATTTCAATTACAATATCAGACGTAGTTCAACTCTATTCAAACAAGTCACACATGCAAAAAAAAAAAAAAATCTTGAAAAAATGTATACCCCCAAGCTATTTGTATATGTTTCTGTTGCAGGCAGAAAAGGTGCATTCGTAAGACAAAACGTAATACCACATCCTTATCATAGGTGTTGATTCTCTGCTTTCTCATCAGTTTTAACTGACCACATTACAGACTAATGGCCTTTTCATGTTGCAATACGTACAGCAACGACTGTTTTTGCTGGACCTCCTCATTGGATTACACTCTGGTTGTAGTTTTTTTTTTGTTGACGAAATCACATTTTGATCTGAAGTGAGACAAAATGGGACAGTTTCAGCATTTCACCCCTCTTTTCTTATTAAACAAACTAACAGAGGTCAAAGACAACTCCGTAAATGGCTTCCTTAATCAGTGTTGTTCACATTAAATTATGCAGTAAAACATTTACAGAAAAAGCAAGTTTTGAACATTTACACTCATGACTTCTGAACTAGTGCCTCCAGCTTCTCTTTATTTTAAAATATTTTGTGAGTTTTTAGATGTATAGATAGAAACATCTGGGCCTGGCAGACAGACAGATGGATGTGCTGGACAAAAGGACGGACAGAAAGAAGAATAGATG